>BLKR01002700.1:0-182074 GCA_011170035.1 Teleogryllus occipitalis
TTATCTCATTAAATATCATCTGATAAAATTTAAGATATGTTAAAAGATCATTGGACTATTATTCAAATCGTTCGGTCCCCTTTGCCTCCTTAAGTTCCAGTGTACAGAATGTACTCTCTTCGTGCAAATTCCGTTTTTGTGGTGTAATTCATGTAAGAGACATCACAATAAGTGACTCTAAGTGGAGTTACGTGGAGGAGGAAGAAGCTCTATTCAATAATCAACTGATCGTTATCTTTTTAATGAGTACGAAAGGAGTGATGAGTGAGAGATCGGCGACGAATAGGAGGAGATTGTACCGTAGTGGTGCGCGAGTATGCAAACCCTTCCGCACGCGGTTTCTCTTCTTATTCATAATTATTACACCTTTACAGAAGTTCAATTTTTTCGGCGTATTCCTACAACTACAATATTGAAAACAGATTTTTTCCTTATTGAAATCTGTGGCCCCTTGGCCACAGATCATAATAAAGTCATGTGCAATTTTTTCGAAAATCTGAGTAGTTTTCACGTAATTATGCTTGAAATGTAAGTAGTTTTTAAACAATTATTTTCTGATAAACGGCTCAATATTTGTTTTCTTTAATTTTCTCTTCGTATTTATCAAAAAATGGTAAAAACTTTGTGCTGGTTCCATTTTCGGCGAACTCTCAATAGTGTAACGTCGTGGGTAGGGATCTACGCCACAAAGAAACAGACACGAGTGGGTATTTACAATTTATTTACAATAAATTATTTACAGTAACTAAAACCTCACTCTAAGGCGTTTGTCTGAGCTACCTGCCGCAGCCCCCCTCTCCCAACACGCGCCTTGCGGCCGCGCCTGCGAGTAGCCAACTCGGTCGATTCGCAACTGGGCACCTCATGTGCCTCGGCAGACCATCTGCCCTGAAGTATAAGGCATACTTCACCGTGTCCGAACCTCGAACATCTACTCGTGCCTTCAGCACTTCCGCGCCAGACTTGGCCGGACAAGTTTTGCGGTGTTTGCCGCGAGGAAACCAGAATCGTTACCCCCGAAGGCTGTGCATACTTGTGCAGTTTTGTGAACGCACGTAAGGTGCAATGTACGTTCACGCCACCGCAGTGCGGCCATTCCTACCCTTACGGCCATCTATGGCCAATCCTGCAACATGAAAAAGAAAAAAAAGACAGATCAGTTAGATTTTAGCCAACTGGCGTGCGCATTGCATGTGCTGAAATTCAAAGCTTATATTTCAAGTCTCATTTCGCTGTTTCAGATTTCTCTTACTCCAGGAATTGTTTCGGTCGCTTATACTTCGCCCGTTGATCGGGTTCGTATGAAGCGACCTCGGAAATGAGAGTGTTTTCCGAGTCAGCGGCTTTTTTGAAAAATTTAGTACTAATGCTTTTGAAGTGTTCTTTTAGCAGTGGCATTGAAGCATCGCGATGCAAATTTTGAATTAAAGTGTATTTAGGGGCGCAGAGGGCGACCCTAAAGCATTCATTTTGAACTACCTGCAGTTTATTTAAATGACTTTCTGCAGCAATCGCCCAGCTAGGGCATGCGTAGTCCATTTGTGGCCTAATATTTGCTTTATAAAGCGTGAGGCAGTTTGCTCCGCCCATGAAATAAGCATCGCAAGCGGCCTCTGGTCTGCCGCGCTTTCTTCCGCACGTGCAGGCTGAAAGGCCGTTATGTGCAGGCTGAAAGTGAGTGAGCTATCTAATGTCACTTCTAAGTACTTGACATTTTTGGCCCAGTTGATTACGTCTCCACTAAGCGCGAGCGGCCTCGGCTGCGTGAATCGCTGTCGCCGTGTGAAGAGCACGGCCGTGCTCTTACATTGACTTTGACCCGCCACAGCTTCAGCCAGTCCTGGATCTGAAGTAGATGTTGATCCAAATACTCCTGGAGAAGCTCGATCTTTTTCGACGTTGCTATTACAGCCGTATCGTCGGCGAACAGGGCGAGATCCGTCTGAGGGTGCGAGAGAATATCGCGCACATAGAGGCTGAAGAGCGTAGGAGCTAGCACGCTCCCTTGTGGCACTCCGGCCCGTATGGCGCGGCGGGTAGATTTAGCATTCAGAAGCGTTACTTGAAACGTTATGTTTGCTAGGAAAGAGTGGACAAGGGGTACTAGGTAAATTGGAAGGTTCAAGGTGTGGAGTTTGTATAGGAGACCGACATGCCAAACCTTGTCAAATGCGCTGGCAACGTCGAGGAACACTCCCGTCGAGGTGGGTTGGTCCACGTCCTGACGGGGGGATGCAGAGAGGGCTCTCAAGTACTCCTTTCTTTCGCCAATCATTTTTCTTCTTCCCCATTGTCCATTCTTAGTCTTTTGTAACATCCTGTTTGTCTCTTCTTCCTCTTCTATTTCACTGCCCCCCTCTGTATGCTGAACACCCACCCATGTGTTTGCCGTGCATGGCGACCCGTGTCGGAGGGAAGGTGTGTCCTGGCGGTTGAGAGGTCTGTTTGTTTCCCAACACTTACCTTGTGCGACGTTCGGCTTTGCACTGAGGGATACGTTGTGTACGTATATTGGGGAACATTCCTTGTAGGCTTCAATACGCTTGCTTTGGCCTCGGACTCTTCTAGACGGGCGGTCGGGAGCTAACCCACTCCCGATCAATCGGCTTGGACTAGGTCCTGTACCGAACTCCAGGGTGAGCGGGGGGATCCACGGCGGGGCAGCGCTGTGACATCTCCCTACTATATCTCTGTGCCAACCCTGGCACCCCAGTGGGGTGTCCCCTTGTTGGACTCCATGGTGGGTGGGGAGCACGGAGATGAACCGTCTTCTACTCTATGGAGCAGAAAATAAACCCCCCGCCCATCTCCGCAAGGAAGAGGAGATGTTTTGATAGAACTATCGATTTGAATAGTTTTTTCGCAAAAGAAGATGATCGACCGAAGAAGCCCCGTTTCCTCCTCATGGCATGCGCCGAGGAAGGGAAAACTTTTAAAAGCATAAGTGCTGTCCGTCTGGCGCGAGCCATTGAAGACGAGTTTGGTAAGCTCCAAGCGGTCGTGCGACAAAGAAATGGTACCTTTCTCTTTGAAGCACGCACCGACGAACAAATTGGAAAAATTCAAAAAACCAAGCAGATTGCCGGCATCCAGGTGGTAGTCACGAATCACCCGACTTTGAACTTGTGCAAAGGCGTGGTAAACCACGAGGACTTTGCTTCTGAAAGTGATGAAGATCTGTCGAACTTCTTTGAGAGTTTTGGAGTCACTGAAGTGTACAGGATCAGACGGAAGGAGCAGGGGAAATTAATCCCCACTTCGACCCTGATCCTCACATTTGACCGTCCGTCCCTTCCAGAAAAAATAAGTACTGGTTTTTACAACCTCCGTGTGCGACAATATGTTCCGAAACCTTTGCGCTGTTTCAACTGCCAAAGGTTTGGTCATACTCAGCAACGCTGCATGTCGGTTAGCGCAGTATGCGGGAAGTGCGGAACACCAGCGCACGACCCACAACCCTGCGACAGACCACCGCACTGTCTTAACTGTGAAGGCAACCATGCAGCCAATTCCAACCAGTGTCCAATCTATCTCCGTGAAAGGGAAATCCAAAAGATACGAGTGACAGAAAAAGTTTCTTTCCCTGAGGCGAAGCGTCGATTCCAAGCAAGGAATCCAGTAGACATGTCACGATCCTTTTCCAGCACTTTAAAAGCTAGGCCCCCGGTGGTAACCGTGAGCTGCCAAACCCAATGCACTCCAGTCCCAGCAGCGCATTTCTCCTGCCAGGTTGCTCCCTGAAGATACGGCCTGTATCCAAGGGGGAAAAGTTATTATACCAACCAAATACAAAATAAACAGCAAAAAACTCCAGCCACCGAAAACTTCTACTGAGCCCCCTATAGAAACAGATTCCAATCAGAAATCGACACCAACTCAAAATTCGTCGCCGAAGTCTCGTCCTCCTCCCACTGCCGAGACTCACACTGAAAGATCTTCCAACCCTTCTAGATCTCGGTCACCTGTGTCAAAACACCGGGACATCCCCCTGACACAGGCGACCTTATCCAGCAGCAGTCAGGACGACTCTGCTGTTGATGAGGAGCACCTCAAGAGCTCCTTTTTAACGAAGGTGAGAAAGAAAAAGAAGGCACCAAAGAAATAATTTCCTTGAATGGCTCTCTCATGGAACTTGAACGGTTTTCGCATACATTTAGAAGAATTGAAGCTCATACTCTCCCGCCACAGACCATTTATAGTCTGTCTCCAGGAAACTCATCTTCTTCCTAACCACCCCCTCTGCCTGCGCGGATTTCAAACCTATTGGTTTGACCAAGATGCCGGACTTCGTGCTCACAGAGGTGTCGCGGTTCTTATCCGAGACCATCTGTTTTCTGAGGAACATATCGTTCGAACCGACCTTCAAACCGTATGCGTCCGTATATATCTGCCGTCCTTTTCATTGACGGTGTGCAATATAAACATTCCTCCTGGCCAAGCCGTGTCACAAGAGGAACTGGAAGAAGTTGTTTCTCAGCTGCCCGACCCTTTTCTTATTGTGGGTGACTTTAATGCCCACAATCCCGCCTGGGGTAGCATGAGGTCATGTCCCAGAGGTACTATTGTCGAAAATATTATTGACCAGCAGAACCTAATTCTTCTGAACTCTGGGGAAAATACTCATTTTTCCACCGCGTCAAACACTTTCTCGTCAATAGATCTGGCACTCTGCAGTCCATCTCTATCGACCATCTTAGAGTGGACTGTTCTTGATGACTTACATGGGAGTGACCACTTTCCTACCATGGTACGCTTCAATATTCCTAGTTTAGACGCTACCCGTTCACCTCGCTGGGTAATCCATCGAGCTGACTGGAATACATTCAGCGAGGAAATAAACATTCCAGAGAACCGTTCAAGTAACGTCGATGCCTTAGTCGCCCAATTCACTGACGCCGTTCTTCGCGCAGCCACCATTTCAATCCCGAAGTCTGCGTGCTGTCTACGACACATCCCTGTGCCTTGGTGGAATAAGGACTGCTCTAGAGTGGTCAGCGCTCGAAAAAAGGCACATGCACGTCTTAGACATTATCCAACTGTGGACAACCTTATTGAATACAAAAGATGTAGGGCGAGGGCAAGGAGAATAATTGTAGAGAGCAAAAAGGAATCGTGGAGAGCATACGTCTCCTCTCTGCCACACGCCACCACGCCTGGTATGGAGAAGAATCCGCCAGATAAAAGGACACTCTTCTCCAAACACGGTGCCATGTCTTCTCAAAAATGGTGAAATGATCACTTCTCCAGATGAGATTGTAGAGGAACTAGCCACGTACTATGAACAGATGTCAAGCTCGACGAACTACGCTCCTGATTTTCTCTTGATCAAAGAGAGAATGGAGTGCCGTCCGCTGGAATTCTCCTCCAGAGAGACTGCCGATTACAACATCCCTTTTTCCATGTCGGAATTGCGCTGCGCTCTTGCATTGGCGAAAAGAACTGCCCCAGGTCCTGATGGGATACACCATCTAATGCTACAACATCTTCCTAATGAGGCAATGCAATTCCTTCTCCTCTTGTTTAATCGTATCTGGGAAGAGCACATCATTCCTGTTCAATGGCGAGAAGCCATAGTCATTCCAGCTTTGAAGGACGGAAAAGATCGGTCGTTGCCATCGAGCTACCGGCCTCTCGTTCTCACCAGCTGCCTGTGCAAAGTATTGGAACGGATGGTAAGTCAGCGCTTGGTCTGGACCCTGGAGCGCAGAAACCTGCTCACACCAATCCAGTGCGGCTTCAGGAAACACCGGTCAACCTTGGACCATCTTGTCACTTTGGCAACCGAAATATACCTCTTTCGTCCTGAGACGACACCACCTGGAGGTATGGCATTTTGCGAACCCTGCACTCGTGGGGATTAAGGGGGAAGTTCCCCTTATTCCTCCAAAATTTTTTATCGAACAGATCATTCCGAGTTCGCATTGGTGACAAACTGTCTAGCAGTCACCCTCTCGAAAACGGCATTCCCCAAGGGTCGGTGCTAAGTGTCACTCTGTTTGCCATTGCCATAAACAGTATAGCGTCGGTCGTGCGAGAACCAGTAAAGGCATCGCTGTTTGTGGACGATTTTGCCATCTATTGTTCGTCCAGTAGCATCAGTGTGATCCAGAGGCAACTCCAACTGGTCTCAACAAGCTCCATGAATGGAGCTTGTCAACAGGTTTTAAATTCTCGCCTAGTAAATCTACTGGTGTACACTTCTGCCGAATATATCACTTGCACAGCGATCCAGTTCTCTACCTGGGAGGGAATCCGCTTTCATTCGCCGACTCTGCCAGGTTCTTGGGACTTACGTTTGACAAGTCCCTAACGTGGCGTGCTCACATCCGCACACTAAAATCGAGATGCGTCTCCCCCCTCAATCTTCTTCGACTGCTGAGTGGTACGTCTTGGGGAGCCGACCGCACTACCCTATTGCGGTTATATAAATCACTCATCCGCTCAGTTTTGGATTACGGTAGTGAAGTGTATGGTTCGGCAGCCCCTTCCACTCTTCGGCCCATTAACACCATTCACCACGCTGGTATCCGCCTTGCAACAGGTGCATACCGCACCAGCCGAATTGAGTGCATTCTAGCTGACGCTGGGGAGCCATCCCTGGAAAGAAGGCGAGCTATTCTATTATCGTCCTATGGAGCTAAAGTGTCGGGTCTCCATAGCCATCCGTGCCGCCGAATTATTATCCACCCAAAATATGAATCATCGTACATACTTCGAACATCACTACCCCAGCCCCCAGGTATACGATTAAGAAATCTTTTGCGGGGACTTAATGTCGAACTTCCCACTTCTGTAAAGCCCCCAAGCGACCTGATCCCCTCTTGGAAGCTTCTGCTCCCCAATATTGACCTCAGACTCTCCAATCTTTCCAAACATATCGCTAGTCCTCTGGTCTACCAGATGCAGTTTCAGGCTATGAGGGAGGCCTATCCCGACCATCTATTCTTATATACGGATGGTTCATCGTGCAACGATGCTGTGGCATGTAGTTTTTATTGTATCAAGACCACCAAATCATATCGACTACATTCCCAGTGCAGTATATTTACTGCCGAGATGTATGCAATTCTGGAAGCTCTGAAATACATCGAGTCAGCGAGGCTGCGGCGTGTTGTTCTCTGTTCTGACTCTCTCAGCTCCCTTCAAGCTGTCTCACGCCCGTCGTCAGACTACCTGATAAAATCAGTTCAGAACCTCATTCATCGTCTTCGGTCTTGCCACTATGACCTGGTCCTTAGTTGGGTTCCAGGCCATGTGAACATCACAGGGAACGAGCTGGCCGACCGAGCGGCGAAATCAGCGACCCGTAGGATACACATTGACATCCCTGCTGTACCATTGTCGGAGTGGCACGGATGTTAAGGCTTCGTTGAAACGATCCGTACTTAGAGCGTGGCAAACAGTGGCACAATACTACTTTTAAACTTAGCGCGATTAAGAATTCCGTAAATCCTTGGCGCTCCTCATCCCGCTTCTGTAGGCGCGAGGAAGTAATTTTAACCCGCCTTCGTATTGGACACTGCCACTTTTCCCATAGTTTCCTCCTTCGAGGGGAAAGTCCTCCCATCTGTGACACATGCCGGACGGTTCTTTCTGTGGAACACGTCCTGCTGCATTGCACAAAATTCGATGACAGCCGACGAAGGCATAGCCTGGGCAACTCGCTACGGGAGGTGCTTGGGGACGACGATTCTGCACTCTCAAAACTCTTTTGTTTTTTGAGAGAAAGTGGAATACGTAATTTTATTTGAGTGACATGGACAATATTTTATGTAGTTTGTTTTGTGACCCCTTTACAGCCAATTTTACATTTTATGATAAATTTTACGAGTCTGTTATATTTTCCTTCTGCCTTATTTAGTCGTACACTATTGCGGGATTCATGCCCTTTTTAAGTAATGTTCATGCTTTTAATTAGCGGGTAAGTTTCTTTTGCAAACTTACTTAATCTACCCTTTTAAATACTTTGACATGGGCGCCAATGACCTTGGCAGTTGAAGCGCCCTTTAAACACCAAGTAATCAATCAATTAAACATTGTGGCAATTTATAAATGGTTGATCTCTACGATGGGTCATGCGCAGCGTTTTAGCTTTCCGTGGTGTGATTCTGTCGCGGATTCGATTCCAGTTCGAAGCAAGAATAGAGTGGTAACTTTCCTTTAAAATCGTCTCAGTTACTGTACCTGTGTGATAAAGAAATTCTCAGACAGCCGGAGTTTGATAGTTACGGTGAAGAGAATACATCATGTTGGCAACGATGTTTCTCTTACCCCCCAGGCTTGCGAGATCCCGTTTGCTAGCCAGAAAAGTCGGTCAGTCGACCCAAAATTGCCAAATACAAAACAAGGAATAGTTGCAATACAATTATTTTGTAATATGGCAAATGATTTCGAGAAACTCCCATATACTTACTTTTGAATTGGAAGTTCAGTATGCACTTTCTTAAATTCTTCAGTGAACTCAGGAGTCAACAACGTTAAGTCGTCGAATAGGCCGGTTTCTGTCTGCCCCGGACAAACGGCAATCACCTTAACTCCCGTACGATCCACGTGGTACTGCTCCTGTAGCACAAACCATTGTGCTCAAAGACAAGAATACTGCCACTGTAACACAAATAATGTCATGAAAAATTCGCAGTTCATTGTATCCCGGATATCTGACACTTGTGGGAAATTTGTCTTGACCAACGTGAGGATGTATATTAAGTTAGGGGATTAACCCATCGCTCGTCCGAAGGTTCGACAAAGATGGCTCAGGACATAACTGACGTCACTTCAGTGCCTCTGACTGGGAGGTCCTGGGGTTCGAATTCCGACAGTAGCAGGATGTTTCGACACTAGCTAGCGACCTGGGTCGACTTCAGCCCCTGTCTAGAAGAGAATTCTAGGACAGGGCTGCACTGATCGTTAGTTTTCCGATTTTTTTCGGATCAACACCAGGCGAATGCCGGAGCAGTACCCTAACAAATGGGTCACGGACCGCGCGCGATCTTTCCATTCTCTTCCTTGACCTATCCCCACCTTTACTTACACTCACATTCTCTACACTACCATACTTGTCGGTAAATCAGTCGGAAGATTAGAGATTGTCACCATGTTAATAATGTTACCATTGTCGGCCCTCAAGCCTAGAAGTTCACGAAGTTGGGAGCGACAGTTGCGGACTAGTACGTACATTCGTTTTTGCTTCTGATTATGGAAGTAAACGCTCAAAGTGAACAATAAGGTTTCGATGTTTTCTGGTAGAATGATAATATCTCTTACTATGTTTTCTCCCCGACAAATTATTGCGATCTCATATTTTGAAGTGATGCATATCCTACCAACGTTTTTGTGTTCCATAACATAACATTAATAATGCATGACAAATATGCCTTATTTTCTAGAATTATGGAAATATTTCTAATATTAATTACACGGGTTGTTCCTGCCAAATAGTTCCATTGTGAGAAGTTTATTTTTTAGAGTTGTCCTAAAATACAATGAATATAAAAATTTTTGTACCACAGAATTGAAAAATTCAGCCCTCGCGGTTTAGCTCATTGGTCAGCGTGCTCGCTTTCCACGACGCGACCCCGGCTTCAATTCCCGGTCGAGTAAGAATATAATATGCGTTTTCCTTGCAATGACCTGGTATATGTTGCTGTGTGACGATGAGAAAACTCACGTCTCAGATTGAGAAGACCAGAAAACGGGGATATCTTCCTGCTAACCACACGTACCCTCTTAACCCATGGACGGGACGGGACGCAGCTGGTGCGCCATGGCCCGTACGCGGGCTATCGCGCCAAGTACAGACATACAGACAATTGCAAAATTCAAGATAAAGGAAGCAAGAGATCGCGATCCTATGGCTATCAGGTTTTTAAGAGGCGATATTTGATCCGTTACACTTCTCTACCTTTTCCCAGTGTCCATTATGATAACTAGTACTCACCCCGCAAGAGCGGCTAAATCCTATTACTGCGTACTTCGTAGCGTTGTAGATTGGCACGATGGGAATACTCATCAAACCACAGATGGAGGCGATGTTGACTACAGTGCCTCCGCTGCCGCCCTCCTGCTTGCCCATGTACTTCCAGGCCAACAAAGTCCCTCTGATGACTCCTTTCTGGAAAATAATTTGGAAAAAACCTATTACAGTAATACTACGCGCCGAAACGAAATTCGCGTTTCATTCATCTTTATTTATCACTTAATTAATCAGAAATTGTCATGTCATGACATTTTCATTAATTAAAAACGCATTTCAGTCGCTTTGCCGAGATTCCTTTTTAGGCACCACATAAACACGGATGTTCCCACAAGTGTTTGGTGTAATATTACTTTTTTCGTGTATTTACTTATGTAACATTACTTCACAATCATGTTACTGTGCTATCTCAATATATTACCCGAAGAATTTGATTATTCTATAACTGCATTAATATCTCTACATGTACCCTATAATTGCATTGCATTTACTTATGAAATTATTTATTAAAATTTCTCAAAAATCTTCATTCTAAATTGAGAGGTATATCTGTTATAAATATTATTTGATAAAATAGATAAAACAATTTAATGCGCAGTCTATATAATAATGATTGTGTAACAATGACTAAAATGTTGTATATAATCATGCTTGAGTGATATGGTAGGCAGAGAGATCCAGTGACGTCTCCAGCATTCGTTATCCATAGTTGCCTTGACACGAAGAACGCACACAGATAATAGACCTAGAATCAGTATCATTCGTTATCGATAATGACAGTGCGTAGATAACTAGCCTTCTCGGACATTGCGGTTTCGACTCGCTGAACTCATCGCTGGGAACGTTCGGAACAGAATCTTTTTCTGTCCAGCTGTTGCTCACTCACTTGCTAGAAGGCAAGGTTTGAAAAAAAATTTGGTGCTGAAATTTTTCAGTTGTTGTTAACAAATAAACCATAATCTATTGGATGTGGAAAAATATACTAATAATTTAATATGCAATTTTCTCAGTTCTTGTTTAGAATATACTAACGTTTTTGCTAGGTGATGCTCCGTTTTTTAATAACATGCGAAAAAACAAGTTTTTCTTCTTTGCTGTGCATATAGTGGTTACAAGTAGACTGATTAAAATGTCATGCATGACTTTGTCGTAAACTGAATTTAGAATTTTTGAAGTTGTCATTCAATGAATACACGGGGGTGTGAAATGAGTGGATCAATAACGAAAACACGGGACATTTTGGCGTCCCCAAAAAGATTTTAAAACAACGGGAGAGAAGTAAGAAAACGGGTCTATCCCATATTTATGGAGCAAAGAGAGAGAGAGAGAGAGAGAGAGAGAGAGAGAGAGAGAGAGAGAGAGAGAGAGAGAGAGAGAGAGAGAGAGAGAGAGATGTTCTAAGATTGGAGTATTGGCGGATTTCGGCCGAATTTAATGACTGTCTTGGTAACTACTGTCTTGGTGAGAATTCTAGCGGCTAAGGATTCTGATCGGTAGTTTTCTGTGGTTTCTCCGATGAATACCAGACGAATACTGGAATAATACGCTAAAAAAAGATCCACGGATTACGCGTTATCTTTTCCTCATTATTCTTGCGTCTTTCTCTCCACTTAACTCATACACACACATCTGTTCAAAAACATACTCTACACTACCACGCATCTGGGGGGACCAGTTCGGCTCTTAGAACGTGTCCCGGCTAGGGTGATGTCTCACTGGAGGATGAAGCGCGTGGTTCAAACCTACGTGTAGGTCGGCACCGGATCTCACGTCCCAGCCTGGAAGGAACACCATCGTCTCTTAACAAGGACTACTCTTACAGAAGTCATGACTGTGGTATTTAACGCGCCCGTAAACATCAAATAATCAATCGTTTATTTGACATACAATAACACTGGTCTACAAATATTACTTTTTTCTGTAAAAAGAACAAAACAACTTTTCTGCGAGATAATTTGCCTCTCAATCCAGATCTAATCTGGCAGAATAACACGCTCTAATAACAACAGATCCACATGTATTCAGTAAGAAATACAACCATATGTGTCAAGAAAAGTGAAGGGGATGCTTGGAATGCTTCACAGGAGGCTTGAAATGTTGGGTCAACATGGGTATCTCCTCCTCCGTCTTCTGAAAGTTCGTCACTGCAGCATTCATCTTCATCCACTGTCACATACTCAGGGAGAAGTGGTACCAGCAATTCTTCAGTGTGACATAAAGGCCTTACGGAAGATGGTACACTAGGATATTGCACAGTTTTCTTCGTTTTTGAGGTGATTTCAGCTATTTGTGTCAGACAGACATAACAGTGTGATTCGTTGGTTCCCTCCAAAACATAGGCACAGGAAAGGACATGAGTCGTTTTAATCAGCGTGTTAGGAGTGTTAACACACGATACTCATCATATTCGGAAGGCTCATTTCTTTTCCTCGTCACCTACCTTACACCCGAAATAAAGTTCATCACTTCCTTAACAGAGGATTAAGTTTCGGTTTTTGCGATTTCAGAGTTAATTCTCCACAGATGTAACAAAAGGTATTTGGGCTATTTGCACAGTTACGAGGCATTTATTCTTCTAAATTATTACAAAGCACGAACCTAGAACAACAAGCAGTCACATCCAAGCCGCTTTCCACTCTATCAGATCTCTCATTGCTGTGACACAACTGCATGACTTATCAGCGAAGTTGCCAAACATTTTTCATTTCCAAAAGGTGAATTTTCTGAATTCAGTGTCATGTATAAGAATTCTTTGAACAAATTTCTATTGTTTCTATACAATTACATCTGCAGAATTATTACAAGGAGCTACAGAAAAATATCCAAATGCATCGTTTTCAAACTTTTTTCGAAAATGCAGTGTAGCGTGTAACAAGAAAACTAAGTCCAGTAGGCAAAAACTGATTTCATATTCGAATTCAGTATCCAAGTCTTAGCTAAAAACACCACTTACATTCTTTTTTACAAAAATTCTGTTGACTAGTGTAATTATTGGACAAAATTAATCTACTTGAATATTAAGCGTGGTACCTACCAAATTGACATCGATCTCCATGCTCCAAAGGCGATCGTTCACCAAGCCTGCGCTGTTGACTACTATGTTGAGCTTCTTGAAATGGCTCTTTGTTTTCGTGAAGGCAGCTGATCAGAGCGGTATCAGAAAAAAATATATATTAAAAAGCAAGAGAAGCATGCCAAGAAAAATATATATGAGCCACGTAACTTTAGCACCTACAGCAAATTTGAACGGTTGAAGTTATTGCAATGCAGTTTTTACGGAAGTGCATGAGAGAATGGCATAGATGTATTCATTTGTTTTTTATCACTTGTATTTTACGAGATATTGAGGTAACTTTGTTTTTTTTAATGGAACTATATATATTTTTTTAGTCTATGATGAGCGTAAAAAGAGGAATCCAGTGATATACATTTTGTTATATGTTAGATAAACATTTTTTGATTAAGTTTGATTTTTTTGTGCTCAGGTTTCCTTGCCCGATCGCGCGTTAGCAGGGGCATTAGCGTGACCTTGTTTGGCGGACTGTTATCAGTTCAAAATGTCCGTAAACGCGTGGAATGGAGTGGCAAAAAAATCAAAATTACTCAAGAAAATGTTTATCTAATATGACAATATGTATATCATTGTATCTCTCTTTTACGCTCATCATGATAGACTAAAAAATGTGTAGTTCCATTTGAAAAAAAAATAAAGTTACCTCAATATCTGGTAAAATACATGTGATAAAATAGAAACGAATATATGTATCAATTTTCCCCATTCCCTCATACACTTCAGTGAAAACTGCATTGCAGTAACTTCAACCGTTCAAAAACTGCAGTAGGTGCTTAAGTTACGTGATTCATCCTGCATAATAGAAAATAATAATTTGAAAAATCGTAACTTACGCCCGACAAAACCCTTGTTTTCAATGAAAACCGCATCGAGAGCGATTCAACCGTTTCAGAGATTAGCGCAGATAGACTGAAAAACATGTTAAAACAATTCAAATTGTTTTTATTTAATCTAAATAACCATGTGCGATTGTAAAAAATTAAATTGAAGTCGTAAGCAGACACTCCAATATTATTTACGTACTTTACTTTTGTAAATCTAATTTCTTGGCACGCCGAATTTTGTAGTTTCATGTGATTTAATCTAGTACCAGTTCTCAGTAACAAAGTAATGAGTACCAATCATATGCCAGTTCGTTTAAATTTTAACCATGATGATTATGTTTTGTTTCAGTATTATACAATTTAAAAAATAATCAATGCAGACGTACTGGAACTATTGACTTATGGAAATAACATTTAATAAAGTAATGGGCAGAAGCTGAACTTGAGAATGGCTAATCCTGCAAATATACAGGAGGGTTTGTGAGAACCTAAAAGTTGTTTTTTTGGGAGGGATTCTGAAAAAGTTGGCTACTCTCCGGCTTCCTGCTTCGAGTAAATTTTATTCATTCTGTTATCTCATGGAGTTAACTATTGTGATGGATAATTGTGTCAGTAGATGTGATTGAGATATACGAAATATAGCCGAGAAAAATACAGAAAACGTACAAGAAGTGTCAGGAAGGAAGAAAATCTGAGTGATGAACACCTAGAATCAACTCTAGAATTTGATATAATTAAATGAGGCAATGACGTTCACATGCCAGTAGCGTGTTCAGGCCATTTTAGACACTAGACGGGTAAACTAGATAATCCATTAAAGTAGAGATGGTACATGGTCTGTGGGATTGTGGGCACTACTATTTCTCTTTGCCACAACGTGTAAAACTTGCACTACCTTGTAAATATGAAGTTCGTTGCGGTTCCAGTATCCGTTTAAAATGTGTAATCTGTTGGTTCGTAGCTAAGAACCAGTCGAAATTATATTTTCAGCCTTTAAGAAATTTTCCGAAATTATACCTTCAAGTTGGGCTTCATCCCGAACATCCGCCTGCACAAAAATGGTCCGCTTTGCGCCGAATGTGGCTTCTAGCTGCTTTGCTGTGGCTTCCCCAGACGCAGAAATGTCACACAATGTCACCTGTAGAATTCACAATACAGCATGATGTAAAATATCATACATTGGTTAAGAAAAAGAAAGGCATAAGAAGATATCATTAATTTTTTTATTTCATTATTTTTTTAAACTGCATTTAACTTTTCTGTTTTGGCTGACGCCTCCCCCCTCTCCTAAGTTTATTCGACAGCCTTTTCAAACCCTAGATATCATTGGCAAAACCTTCCGTTCCATAACTTCGCAGAGGCTCGTAAAGCCATTGCGGTCGAGAACTTTGTGGTTCGTGGGTGATAAGCCTGTTGTGGCGCTTGGATTCTATTACAAATTCTGGAGGTTTACCGGAAGCGAAGTGGCCTTCACATCGACATTGACACATTACGGGCTTAGTCCCTCTGGTGCTAGCAGTCACCACTCAACATTCGAGCAGGTAGGAGACTGGGAAGGTATTGGATTTGAAGATGTTACGAATGGTATTCAAAAATATACCGAACTTTTGAAGTAGCACGCCAACCGGCAGAGGGAACGCGCTATGGCTACAGTGTTCACCTACGGCTACAGAATGTACCTACGGCAGGTTTAGACAACAGACTTTCATTTACCTCATTTCGTTATGACCGTTTTTGCCGAGCTACGGCCGTTGAATTATTTACGTACACAAGCTATTCGTTGGATTAGTGTTGAAGTAACTATGAAAGAACTTGAAGAATAATGTATTTGCGTGTGCGTGTGCGTGTGCGTGTGTGTGTGTGTGAGTGTGTGTGTGTGTGTGTGTGTGTGTGTGTGTGTGTGTGTGTGTGTGTGTGTGTGTGTGTGTGCTGTAAACTGCACAACTCATTCAGAGATATTTAAATTGCTTACCCAAGCTTACGGGGAAGGTTGTATGTGCCCGAACGTAGTGATATGAGTTGTTGAAGCCTTTTTAACGAAGCAGAATGTTGGTCGCTGACGATTCCAAGCCTGGACGACCTTCTATCTCATCAGATAATGACCATTTGAGACAGAGGTCGTGCTGTGATTCGTGAAAATATTATTCGAGAAGTTGTTTGGCGAAATGTGCATCAGCGTAGATTCAGGTCATCAAATTTTGAGTGACAAACTTGAGATGCGTCGTGTCAATGCAAAATTCATTGTGAGTTTGACGATCAGAAACATGCCTATGTTGAAATTAGCCGGGAACTGCTTGCCACTACCAATGACAATGAGAACTTCCTCAAAAACAATAACTGACGATGAGACATGGATTTATGGTTATTGAAACGAAGGTGCAATGGGTGGGCAAAGGGTCTCCTCTTCCCCCAAAAAGCAATCACGAATCGATCAAAGATCTATGTCATGTCAGTTGTGTTTTTTGACAGCAAAGGTATACCCTTTAGAAATTTGTACCACATGCGCAGATAGTAAGCAAGGAAATCTACCAGAGAATTCTAATACATTTGAAGGATGCTGTGCGCAGGAAGATACCTAATGTTTTTGGGAAACCAGTCTTAGATGTTGCATCCTGTCTAGGGGGCGGATTTTGATGACCTAAACATGATCGCCAAAAATGATCATTAAAATGTTCTTAAAATGTTTCAAAAAATGCTTTAAAAGCAGAGAAAATGACGTAAAAAAAACCTGTGTCAAAACCAGTTTGGATGAGCAATTCAAGCTGGACACCTTACTGATGTAATCGAGGTTTCTTCTGTCGTTTAAGTCTTGCAAACTTCTCGTTTGAACTGTGTACCAGAAAATCCCTGTCTTTAGTTATCCCGCAATCGGCCGTACCGACAATGGGGCTGATATGCGTCACAGGAACTTTTATTTACAACAGTTGACATTACTATTCAGAAATAATGTGGGGAACATTTGCTACATCTCGTAAATATTATTGGAAGTAAGCACCATTAAAATGGCATTAAAATCACTGAAATCAGCAAAAAATTCATTAAAAATTATGGAAAAAGTTAAATGACTTATAAGTCAAAATTGACGAAAAATGCAAAAAAAACATAAAATGGGTAATTTCTCGTGGTCATAACATAAAATTAATTTCTATACTAAACGGCATTGTTCTAAAGTGAAAAGAAAAAAAACATTTCATTAGAATCCGCCCCCGAATCATGAGAATTCGTCGGCTCCGGCTTCGCTCGTCCGCAAATCATTACACTCCCTTTGTGCCTCACCTATCGTATTTTCCGAACCTAACATACTTGTTCCTCTTTCCCATACTTAAATCCATGTTGAAGGGAAGGCGCTCCTAAATCATAGAGTAGATTCAGGACAATGCGACGAGGTACCCGCAAGCCATCGCAGAAAGTACGTTCCAGCAGGCTTTCCAAAAATGGAAGAAACGTTCCGAACGATGTCTTGTAGGTGACTACTTTGAGGGGGTTAGTGCTTAAATTGCTGTACCATGAACAACGATGATGTTACAGCAAAAGTTAGGTTTCTTTTTGATTGGTCGTATATGATGGTTGGGATAGGCCCAACCAGACCACAGCACTAGAACGAACATCCATGCCCAAGGCGGGATTTGGACACGGAATCCCATCAACTTGTGGCAGCAACTTCGGTACTGGACCCGTCATTGATATTTTTTTTATTAAATACTTTAATTGCAAAAGTGGAATAGGGATTAATGTAAGGAGAATCACGAAATCTAGTGTTGGGTGGAGTTGCCACCACTTCAAATCCCGTGTTTCAGAGAATTTCGAACAGGGGATGAGAAAAAGTAAATTTGAAGAGTGAGGGAAATGGAAATTCATGACCAACAGTTCGATATTCTTTGAATGGGTCAAATCTGAACTACCTAAATATTTTCCACTATTAGGAAAGAAAAAAAAATATTGAAGCTTTTTAGATTGAAGTGATCTTGCTCCAACTCAAAATAAAAACCAATTGTTAAAGTAATGACTCATATAGTATTATTATTAATTACCTTTTATTTGTGGCACCATATTCGGTGTAAGTGATTGCAAATTATTTTGAAACTAAAGATTATAAAACTTTTTTGAATGTTGCACCAGTAAACGACAATGTTTGTGAACTATATTAACGAAAACGTAAAAATAAATCAATTTCTGATCTTTCACGGTTACATCTTGTTTATACATTATGTATTTTCATTGACCGATCTGAATGGTTCCATCAAATGCCATCTCCCTGTTTGCTTTCGCATTACTTTCACGTTTACACTTTATAGCCAACGTGTCGAATCTCTGGGTAAAACTAGTCACTCTGACTAGTAGTCAGAAGGCAACTCCAGGTAGATGCAGTGATGTCCTGCTTGGTAAACAGAAAAGATTCAAAGTCCTCAGATTCAAGGTTACATTATTTAGAGAGTTACATTATACTAGTGCATTCAAAGCCCTCGGTCACACGGTTACCACAACGTGAATTCTTGACGGATATGCACCGGATGAGCATCACTAGCTTAGGGCATCAACTGATGTCACTGCAGTGCCTCGAAACAGGAGGTTCTATGGTTTGGGTCCCGACGGTGGCCAGATTTTTGACAATAGCTACAGATAATGGTTTAGCGGTGAAATGTCGTTGGATTCTACATAATTGAAATGATACAAGGCGTTGTCATTACCAACAATACTGTCATTGTACAACAATACCATCATCATGATGATGGCTAAGCCATCGAAAGCTGTTATGAATGAAATAAATAGTATTGTGGGCAATGACAACGCCTTGTATCATTTCAATTATGTAGAAGCCAACGACATTTCACTGCTAAACCAAAACGCCCGAGCCCGCGTAGTCGTTTTTGTGGCTTCCAGACAGCAAGTAAGAAACGGCTCAACTTACTTTTCGTATTTTCTGTTTCAAATTTTACATGTTTATTTCATTCACTTTCTTGTTTTAGATTTACAAATGACTATATTACTAAACGATCTAACTCTCCGCCCCTTCTTTCTTTTCTTTCTTTCTTTAATTCTTCTTCTTTCATTTCAGAAGTTTTTTTTTAATTATAATGTTTTTGTTTATATTTTCTTATTTTTTCATATTTTCTTGTATCAGGTAACTGATGATAATGGCTAAGCCATCGAAAGCTTATTAATGAAATAAACAGTATTATTGGCAATGACAGCGCCTTGTATCTTTTCAATAGCTACTCGTACACAGCTAGACAGTTCAGCCTCTGCCAGGAGAAGTGTTCTAGAGGGCGCCTGCTCTGATCGCAAGTTTTCCGTGGTCTCTCCGATTAACTCTAGACGAATGCCGGAGCAGGACCATGACAAACGTGCCACAGATCCTTCCTCTTCCTTGTCCTATCTTCTCCCCTTACACTCACATTTACATTTACATGCACTACATTACTTCACATGTCAGGAGCCTAGAGCTTGTCCTGTTAGGGCGGCGCCCTGTTAGTGGGAGATACCTGGGATGGAGAGCCACCCCCGGAAGCCGACGTTTAGTTCGACCACGTATCTCACTGTCCAGAGGGGAGAGAATACCGGCACCTCCCGTGCTAAATATACTCTGCACTTACGAGAATACCGTAGCAGTTGACTCGCCACACGAACTAATCAATCAATCAATCAATTGACAGATATGATACAGGAAGCTCGCTCAATGGCAGCTTGAACCTATGACATGGAGGTTTGTCGTGCTCTCTCATACACATCCGGTCACGGTATCTTCCTACGCACTTCGGATTTTCGGAAGTGATATGCGCATCTTATTACAGTCGGACCAGTGACAAAACATTTTCTTCTTTATTTACTCATCTTAAATTTTAATATACTGTTTTCTTGCACTAACAGACATCACTGAAATTGTAGATAATTTTGGGATGACTCTCCCTTCCGCCGCAGACATGGGACTTCAAACTTGTGACAGACCGTTGTTTTTGAACACTGCATTTTCGGCCCTATGCACACAATTCATGTCTCGAAATAAAAAAAAAAAACCTGTTTGGCAAAGTTTGAGGGACTCAAACGCTCGAATGAGTTGCTGGCAGACTGATATTATTTTTGGTTTAGCATACAAATTCCTTGATGTGGCAGAGTGACTGGCATTTTTGTACTTGAGACTACGAAGCCTCATGTGTCCTTGAAATAAGCTACCTCCGCACCCTCTACAAACATGAAGTGTAATTTTTACATTAGCTCCCGTGTCTAATGAAACACCCATTGAAATGTCAATGTTACGTACCGGCTGAGGTGGCTCAGGGCATCTACTGATGTCACTGTAGTGCCTCTGACCGAGAGGACCTAGGGTTCGAGTCCCTACGGTGGTAGGATTTTCGATAATAGGTAGGTATCTACTAAGTCGAATTCAGCCGCTGTCTGGAGGAAAATTCTAGATGCCGGCTGCTCAGTAGTTTCTCTTCTTTTTCAAAACCAGGCGAATTCCGGAAAAGTACCCTAACAAACGGGCCACGGACCCTTCCCTTTCTTTGTCGTATCTTTTCCCCTTACACACTCATTTACATTTACGTGCACTACACTACCTCACATATCGGAATACAAGTCATGAGCTTAAAGACTATCCTGTCTGGTAGTAGATACCTGGATGAGGATTTTCCCCCTTAGACAGACGTGCAGGTAAGTGCTGGATCTCGCCAACCCGAACATGAAATAAGCAATAAGTCAATCAATCCACTGACTTTGTTGTTCTTTTATCAACATCGGCCTCACAACATTAAAAACTACATCACAATCAAAAGATGAAAATCATAAGAATCATAAAATGTTCAAAACTGCTTTATATTGTAGAATTCTGCTCGAAAAATATAACTCCCACACATGTTGTCCAACATGTTCCCCGCACTCACTTTAACATGTTTATGCTCCCACACATTGTTTCATGTTCACCGCATATTTCATTTCTTATTATCCCGCAAGGCATCTAAATGTTCCCCATAAGACCATCACGTGTTTCCGCACATAGCAACCAGAAAATTAATCTGGTAATCCAAAAAATTAATTCATTTGTGTTTATTCAGATATTCTAAGAAATGTTACGGCGACGGGTAGTGCATTAGCTCCGCAGGCGGATGAAACTGAAAATTCTAAATAACTAGAGAACCATAAAGAGCAGAAAGTGTAATAGAAGGGTTTAAAATTCTTTTCACAAAAAAATGCAATTTAAAAAAAATATAACTTTTAAAATCATTGTTTTAATAGTGAAGATAGCCCACGTCGCACACTAACCCAACTTCCAGCATTTGAAATCCGTGCTATGTGGTAAAAGAACCTTCCAAAAATGTAATATCTAGGGAACAGAATTTATTGTAATAAAAAAGCAAAATATGTAAATATATGTATTTATTTTTGGAAAATATGTAAGAAAAGATAGGAAATACGTAAAATTAAAATCCATTATAATGTTTAAAATTCTATTCTTCAAGCATTTTCCGAACGCAGTACGTTGTCGATCAGGTCTTAACATGGGTTCAGATAGGCTGAAAGAAAGTTTTACATCTACAGAAGCAATTATTCGCTAGTTTCATCCGAAATATATACTTTCGTAGTATATATTTAGTATATTGTACCCCCCCCCAACTCCAGAAAAGCGATAACACACCGATCTGAAAAATGTTTGTTTTATCGAGTTACGCATGGGGTCTATGTAGCAATAGATAAAATATATAATGAAATCAAAATATATAAAAACATGTAATTATACCAAAATATGTAAAATAAAAAATGGTTCCAATTCGTTCAGAGTGTCGTGTTTAGTCTAAAAAATATTAGTGAATGTAGGTATTGTTCCTGGAAAAATGTGTATTTACATGAAAATCCGTTCCCTATTAATATCTATCTGTAGGCCCTACTTGGCGTATAGCCCGCGTATGGGCAAATGGGGACTTCCAGCAACGTCCTGGCCTCGCGGCCGTAGGTTAAGGGGGTACGTGTGGTTAGCACGAAGACATCCCCACGCCGTATTTTGGTGTGAACCTGAGAAATGTTTTTTCTCATCGCCACACAGCAACATACACTGGGACATTGCAAGGAAAACACATTTTAATCTTGCCCGACCGGAAATCGAACCCGGGGTCGCATCATGGAAAGCGAGCAAGCTGATCAATGAGCTAAACCGCGAGGGCTAACAATGTAATATAACGTATTGTGACATACCGATATGTCACATGAAAATAAACATTTATTTGTAGACTATATGGTGGAAAATGCATTAAGAGGTGGCTGGATGCCGAAAGTAGAAAATTGGGATTGGGCGAAGAAGTTTAGACGATCTAAAGGTCAGCTACACCAAAATATAACGAACGCATGGATTGGCTGGGTGAGAGAAGGACGGTCAAATGTTATGAAAAAAGAGGAAGGTAGTTTAATACGAAGTCTTCGAGAGGTGAATCATGCAGGAAGATTTCATTCTGACCGGCATCGCGTGTCTGAACTGATCGTAGGTGCGTGAGAGGGAGCGAGTGTAGTGCAGATAGTCAGAGTCGGGTTATCAGATCGTGAAATTTTAAGGACAGTAAATGATATTGCAGATATTGCATGTGGAAGTAATATTGATGCATAAATTGGGACTTTGTCGGGAGTGGTAATCGAGTTGTAGATTTCGGGACTATGTCATAGGACGTAATCGGGACTGATAATTTTGATAGTTTGAGACCAGTTTGGATAGGGGCAGAAGAGGATTTCTTGGGACTTTGGACTACGGCAAGCTCGCAAGATATTTCGACTGAGAAGTCTACGAGGGACATCAACGAAGAATAGATAAGTTAACCGCGGTATAAAACTGTAAATTCAAAGATATCTTGATCCAAGGCACAACATAAAATAATTTTGTTAAATTCACTAAATTGTTTGCTAAACAGGTAACAATAAACTTTGTTAAATTTTGTTCTTCAGAAAAGAAAGTGATCTTTCATTTAGTCAATCCAAACAGTAATGAACTAGGAATAGAATCATTCTATTTCAGATTCCCAGCAGTGCTGTATAGTCTGCGGATCCTATAATCCATTATAAAGGTAATAAGGATTATAATATATCGTGACCCACTGACCCAGCAAGCCAGACGCTAAGATCTTTGCCAGAAATTAATGAAGAGAAATTTTGTATATCTCAGTATAAAAAATGTAATTTACAAACGTTTCTTAGCCTATGGCTTAAAACATAACTGTCTTTTTAGGAACTCGAAGCCCCTGGTATTTTGGTCCAGGACGCATCGCTACATAATTAAGAACGATGATAATATGTTGTGTGATGTGGATTGCATGAATGCCTGATATCTCACTTGTCATAATATGGGAACTTCATTTTTCCTCTTAAATCGCTTTGATGCAGGACTGGAGGATAATGCCCTGACTAGCAACGGTACACGGAATTTAATGTCGGTGGTTTCTCATAAATTGTGTACAGTTTTTGTATAAATCGACATCTATATCTAGAGTATTGTACACTGAGGATACTATAATCGATTTATTGATTGATTAAGAATTCCGGGCACGTTAGCTGCTGAGGTCATATGTCCCGTAAATGCAGTGCATATATTTTCCTCGGGAGGTGGCGGTGATCTTCTCCCGCTGGATGGTGAGACCCGGCGCAGACCTATCTCTCGGCTAGCGGGTTTTTCCTCAACCAGGTATTTCCCGTCAGCGGGGACCCCCCCCCAGGTATCTCCTACCAGCGGAGTACTAGCCGGGAAAAGCTATAAGCATCCGACCGATCACCTGGCATGTGTACTAGTGTAGTGCATGTAAGTGCTTGTGTGTAAAAGTAAGGGGGGATGACAGGACAAGGAAGAGAAAGGAAAGATCGCGCGCAGTCTGTGGCTCGTTTGGTAAGGTACTGATCCGGCATTCGTCTGGAATTAATCGCAGAAACCTCGGAAAACTATCGATCAGAACAGCTGGCTGATAGAATTCTCCTCCAGACAGCCACTGAATTCGACCCTGTTATCTAGCTAGTGTCGAAAATACTGCCACCGTCCGGACTCGAGCCTAGGACCTCCCGGTCAGAGGCACTGCAGTGATATCAGTTGATGCTCT
Organism: Teleogryllus occipitalis; assembly: GCA_011170035.1. Taxonomy (NCBI): domain Eukaryota; kingdom Metazoa; phylum Arthropoda; class Insecta; order Orthoptera; family Gryllidae; genus Teleogryllus; species Teleogryllus occipitalis. The sequence continues at coordinate 23,935 of BLKR01002700.1, forward strand.
GAACCACCTTTCCCGGTACTTTAATCGAGAAAAATATGTATTTGTAATTGTAGTTTGATAACATATTCTCCTTTATCTTTAATACACGTATCGCAAGATCTCGATTTTAAATTCTTACATTTGCTCCCTCTCGTAAAAAGTACGTGGCAGTGGCGAGACCAATACCGCTTGCAGCACCTGTTACAAGCGCAACTTGCCCTTGCAGGGACATTGCGAGTTGAGGTTGTGCTGGTACCTGGAAAAGAAATAGCTATTTTACATTATTGAATGAGATACATTTCTCTAGGTAATCATTCATGTCCTAGAGGATGGATGGATGATATTTCTTCGCGCAGAGCCTTTTATCTGAGCAACCAAATAATATAATTGCTGTGAATCTTCTTCCAAACATTCGATTTCTTAGATTTCTGTGTTCTGCACGGAATTATAATCTAATAAAGTATGTGATAAAAATGATTTTAAACTGGTTTTTGGAAAGTCGTGTCTCTTGATTTACGAATCAATTGTGTCAGTAAAAAAAACTTACTCAGGGGTGGGAACTATATCAACCAATATAGATGTCTATAACTACAAGACTCGACTAGAAATCATATTTATCAGGTGTCAGTATCAAGAACTCGCTACAAAAAATTTGCATCATTATTTTACAATAAATCGCTAATTGACATTTAACAATTAAAATCGATTCACAAGTTCAAGTGTGAAGTAAAATATTTTCTGCTGTATAACTGTTTCTATGCAATTAGAAACTATACTGAGCATCAAAAAGGAAAATAATATTGGTTTTAAAAACAATATCTAAAGTATTAGTTACATTTTAGTCTGTAAAATTCTAAGAGATTAAATATGCCTGTAACGAGTATTGTATCTTTGCGTCTAGATCAAGGACCCCTACTCAATCAGGTTTTTCGTTCACTTTTGCTCATCCCTTGTGCAAATTATGTGCCTGTTCTTTTGCTTCTGGGCATAAATACAGCTTCACTAGTGTGTACTATTTCTTGAGCTCCTTTGGGAATATCGATATTCGAATAATCGTTTTCCATTTTATTGCGGCAGAAACACGTAAAGCACTAGTGATAATAGCATAAATCTGTAGCTGATTTGCGTTTTTGAATATTTTTTTTTATATGGGAGCGAATATTATCGTATCGGTTCTTGTCAAAAACGCTCGTATATTCGTAATTCAACTTAATATGAAAATAATGAGTTAGAACAGACTCTGGGACAGAGCTCAAGAAACAATACACATATTGCACATCTCCTCGCAGTACGTCACATAGTTTTTAACATTTTTTAACATTAAATAAATAAAACGCATCAAGACATATTTATTCACAGTTGTAACTGAAGGCTACTTTTTATATCTTCAACAGTAAAAATATATTTAGAAAAATGTACACACGAAGTAGTTGAAATTATGCATAAAGAACATTTATACTATACACCACACACTATATACTTTATACTTAGAATATTTATATTAAAATGTTTTACACATTTTTAAATCGTGTAAACACAAGGCAAATTTGTCCTTGAAATTTGATACTTAGGAAATATTAGAACAACTAACTGAATGAAAAGTGAGTATTCGTTATCTTCGTGTAAATAATTTCGTGTGTATAACAAAAATATCTAAAATAAATTCAGGGAATACCAACACGTGTAGAGTGGTCATATTAATCTGTGAAAAATATGGTTGACATAAATCAGTATTGCGTAAAAACCCCTCCCAAAATTTCAATAATTCTCGTAATAGTCGTCGAAAACAAGAGAGACATAGGGGCATGCTCATTCTTTGAACAAACATCAAATTCCTGTTATTTTAAAAATGCTTACATTCAAGGCTCTTTTACAGTCACTCTTATCGTACACATTATCAGATACACAATGTTTTTCACACCTACTTCATAAACTTCACTCATTTCTTACGAAAATGAAAATTAAAAATTCCCACTATAATTCTTACTCAAATAATCCACATTTAATGATAAGTTAAGTGAAATATTCACTATTTGCGAATGAGTATCCTCAAAATTCCAAAAATTCACATTATATGTAATGCAAGAGAGCGAGAGTACGTACCTTCCTCTGCTAACGTCGTGAAGATACTGCTGATGCTATTCCTTCTTATCCGAAGCTGCCTCGTGACGTAATGTTTGCTCTCTCCGGCATGCATTTGCGGCACGGCCTGTGGTCGACGGTGCAGACGTTTGAATCTTAAAGGAGTTATCGCACATTCTTGTCCGCTAACTGTCGAGACGGCCTCACCAAGGTCAGCGTTTGTATTTTCCTTCATATGTCAAACTTGAAATCAACGCAGCTTTTATATGGCTTGAAAATATTTTCTGAAAAACGGGCGTACACTTTAATTTCATTCCGAAAATGTAGTTTAACTCTTTGCATGACATTCCATTCAATGAAAAATTGGCCAATTATTTCAAAATCTAAAACTAGTGGTACTGTAACAAAGCACAGACTTCCTCGTATTATTTGTAACGTATAGAATGTAAAATCAATTGGCGGCTCATGGTTTCATGAATTGAGATGCCAAAACTCTCCTCTAGTAAACATCTCATTTGCAATAACTAACTATAAAAGTTATCTTCCACTATGGCTTCCCATTACTTGCATTTACTTTCTCGCCTTACTGAGTACTTACGTAGTAAATAGGAAGTAATGTAAAGCTATAGCAAAAATTGCCAGTTTTCGACCCCAAAACTCGTTTTATGGGGCCCTGGTATGAAAAAAGTGCATGTTTCTTGTTCCTGTGTGTAGCAAATTACTTCCTCTAACACGTTAAGTAGTAAAGGGTCCACGTTCTGTAACCCTTTGATACCTAAAAATTAATCGACGACAAAGCTGTTTTTCCGACTATCCATGTGTGTTTGTGTGTGTCCGTGGTCAACGCTACCGCCTAAATCGTCCAGACAATTTCCTCTCTAATAAATATTCTCGGATCGTTGTGAATGAACGCGAGACCCTGTGTGTTTGAAACGGATATTTTGAATTTTTGGTGTAATTTACAAGAAGCAATTAGATTTCAAAAAGAATTCTGAAATAAGGCTTCATATTCTGTTATTAAACTTTTTCCTCGGAGAGCGCAAATATCACTTAAAAATTGCGCAAGCCTCATTTTCATTGAAAATTTCGTTATCTCATTATTCGAAAATTGCAAAAGTTCAAAAAATTGTTCGGTATCTTCCTTCTACTACAATACTGAAAGTAGAATTTGTTTTATTAAACAATTTTCTTATACAGTGGATTAGCGCTCTAGTTTTGATGTATTGAAATAGCTATCTTAGTTTTTCTTAATTAAATTTGTTCCTCAAGAACAGATCTTTACAAAAGAACAAGTGATTCTTTGAAAAATAGAGTAGTTTTTGCGTAATTTTGGATGTAATATAGCAATTTTTATTATTTATTCTTTCCAAAACGACTCCAAATTTTTTCTTTAACTCTTTTTCCTCAAGTATAAGAAAGGACGCTTAAAATACGGCAGGTCTCATTTGTGATGTATTTCGTTTTCTAAAATTGCAAACGAAAAATTAACATGACATAAAGTATTTATGCATAGAGAGAAGAAAGGAAACATTTACAATTGAAAACGTTTGAGTTTTAGGGAAGGTCATTGGAAATACTTTCAAGCCTTTGAAGCATTTGATGTATTAAATTATGAAATGCTCTTCTAGTATGAGTATTAACATGCGGGATGATAAAATATTCCCAATGTGCAATTTTAAACACTCAAAAGTGGTAAACGAGAATAACGCTGTTGAGATTTTGTAAATTGTGCTCTTATACAGAAAGTTTCAATAAACCTTTAAGAGCCGGGTTTGAAATGGTTAGCTTTAGTACTCAAAGTGCAGGACACGATTATAAAAAATGACTTTAGAAATTCTCAAAATCAAAATTTTCATATCACACATCCCATATTATCAAATTAGCACGGTTTCGAGTTCAGCTGATATAACAGGGAATATCTATTATGGAAAAAAGTATTTGTGGTGTTTAATGGTAGTCTTGTTTCCAGCCAGATGGGCAGACATGTTCTTGACAGAAAAAATATCGGTATCACAGAACCCTCAAAACATGCATTTCCGACAAATCTGGCCATCGATTTTTCAGCACTGCAAATAGGGCAACATACAACAACCAAGGCTATTTCAGAGGTCAACGTATCATAGTAGCACACGATTAAATGAACATTCACAGGTCTTATGGATTTGTAGTGGCGCTGATTTTATTGACACTTATTGTGATTCGAAGACTTTCAAATATATCTAGTGTAATTGAAATTAAATCATTAAGTGCTCTTCTGAACTAAGTAACACATTTATTGGTGGAATCTTTTAAGTATTTTCATGGCGTTCTTGAGTATGATCTCTTCAATTATGGAAGTTGCATTTTTGACGCTCATTGATGCCAAACGATTCACAAAAGTTGGCTAACATGTGCTGGATATATCGAACTCCATTTTTTAATTTTATTTTTTATTTATTATAGTTGCATCAACCCAAGGTTCTTAGGGACTATTTTACATATTCGATATTTAATTTTACATTATAGTACAATGTTTACAATAGAAGATTATTTTAATAGTCCAAAAACTTGACACCCAATCATGGCTGGTATGATAATATGCACAGGAAGATACACATATTTTATTAAACATATTAGTGTTTAACTTCATATTTTTGTCATTCCGCAAACCGGAGACTATTTCCATGAAACCAATGTACTTGTTTGTAGACTGCCTCAAAAGTACACATTAAAAGTTTCATTTAAGATATATTCACGTACACAGTTCTTTGATGAAAATGTTTTCCACACTGCGTTTAAATAAAAACGCGATGAAAGTAAACCACGCGGTCTCTTTAAAACTCTCTATTTAAGGCCTGTCTGTGTACATCCATTTGATGTCTTAATGCAATTGCGAACATATTCTGCCTGATTTTTGACATGGTTTGTATCAATTCTTACAATATTCTATTTAGTGATCGGAACAATGTAAATAACTTTTGAAAACTATCCCTAATCTGTCACCGCACGCACTGAACTCTGAGACAATAACAGTTCTCAGCACAACGGAAGACATACATTTCTCAGAGCTATGCGATTATCCGCTATTCCCAACTATTTTAGTATCTGTAAAAACAAACTTCTACTAACCTGAAAAAAATAGTCTAGTGCGACAGCAGTGATTTCTATATTTTGGTGATAGGTTGTTTTATGAAACTTACCTAGTATCTTCTTGGTTTCAATTATTCCAAGACGTGTTTTTAAATAAAAATTTAATGATTTGTCTCATGTAGTTTGTACCCTCGAATTTGTTGATTGTAGTGAGACTGTTCTTGATGTATCTACCTACAACCACTTCAATTTACGCCTGTTGAAGTGATTGCAAGGTCAATGTTTGAGAAATTAGTTGTATCCTTTTTGGCTATAAACTAAAAAATGTCAGTCCCTCCGAATGCGGAGGAGTCTGTAGTTCCCACTGACTCACCTGTGCATTGCTGATCTGAAATTCTTCAAGGAATTGAAACATTTGTGGGGATATTTTGTGAAGACATGACGTCTCGAATTAAAATTTTATTTAAAAAATAAAATGTTAAATTACCATCAAAACATTTTTATAAACTTTCAATCTTATTAACAATTAACATATTTGTAAAATATAAAAATTCAGATTTGATTACATCATTATGGCTACATATTATTTGGGAGAAGTAGATGTATGTAGTTGTCACTTTGTAGGGAATAAACGCACATTATGTGTACAGGAGTATCTGGTTTGTACGCATATTGGTGAAACAGACACAGACAGACATTGTGCGGATACCCATTGAAAAAATCATATACAAGGAAAAGTGTTTTGTTTCAAAGCAAAAATCAGTGATTCTCGAGATGGGCTATTCCTAAGGGATCATAAGTTATCCAGATCAGCCTTTCAAAAGTCAACTGTGAGGAAAGGAGGCATTCTCGGAAATGAATCACGTGATCACGGCATGAGAGTTCCCAGGAACGCATTATTCGGGTATAACTTGTATTCAGCATAATACAGTATAACAGCATTGTAGTGAACTTCATACTTGTTATTAATTATTAATACAAAATTTTGATAATCTACAAATAATTTTTCCAATATCTAAAAATACGATCAAAATTGCGTTGTAAATTTTCATGGATAATATTCAATGATTCTTGTTGTACCCGTTGTAATTATATGTCTAATGGTTCTTGAGTTTGGGTTTCAAAAAAGAATTTCTTGGAACCCAAACTCAATTCTTTTACTAATGTTACTTTTTTCTTTCTCGTGGAATTTATTGAAGCTTACTCATACACTTACGCTCTCAATTTACATTACTAAGAGCGCGATGTTTCGAACTCAAGGAGGAGCCATTACGGGTCAACACACATAGTTGGGTACTCTGGGAATTTCAGCTGGTATGGTGGTTTTTCTTCTTCGCTCACCCAAACACTGCCGCTGGGACCACTGTTGACGATCTGTACAACGGCCTTTGCCACATTTTCGGCCCTGAAACAAATGATTTTTCAAAATCGCTTACAGTTTTGAACTCCTTCGCAGTCAATTGAGGAAGAGATCGTCACCATTTGCTAAAAATATAAGACATGCAAATAGTTTCGATTCTAAAATTTGTGTACATATTCCTATGCACATTGTTTCCCACGAGCGCTTCTGGTATCTGTCCTGTGTAAAATGAGTGTGCAAGGTGTGATGCATTACTATTAATGGACAAAGGTTATACAGAAATGTGACTCCTAAGTGAATAAATAAATAAATAAATAAATAACACAGTTACAAACTACCGGAATCTATAACCAGTCTCAAATAAAATAACACATTCCGTTAAGGCTTAACAATGTCTATCTTGATGGCGTATGTAAGAAATATGAAATGGAAAATTTCTGAACGATTGGCGACAAATTTTAACCAGTATGCTCAAAGTATGAAGAAATATTATTCACACTTATTATTCTGTAATTGTAGCAAACTCGTTTCTCCCTTTCTTGTAAATTGTGGAATTATATGAAGTTTTCCACACAGGGGGCCCAAGTTCATCTCTCAAGAAACTACTGAATACATAAGCAATCATCAGCTCTTAAAGTCAATCCGTCCCATAAAAAAAAACGTTGTGGAGTCCGTTCGGTCCAGATGTGGTCACTTTTCATGGATCTAAGAGCTATCTTTATCTCATTAACTAAGATGGGGTCATCTGTAAAAATCTGGTTTCAAAAACTCATCTCATTGTTTGATTCAGCAATAAATTCTTGACAATCTTCAGTTAGCAACTTCGAATGATATATTTTCCACTCTTTTAAGGGAATAAGACTTATGGGCGTAGCCTCCTTTCCACATGTTCATATTTTCCACGAGGCAGTGGCCTTTCTGAAACCCACATGCTTATTAATAGTCGTACATTTTCTAATCAACATTTCATTTTTGGCTTTCGCTACTTCTTTCCTTACTTCCCTACAACACTGCGAATAGTATTTTCTATCCTCATAGATTATAATTATCATTCATAACCTATAATCTTTCTTTTTCTTATCCACGATTTGCTCCGTATTGTCATTCCTGCAAGGGTTTTTACTTGCTTTATTTATTTTATTAAGTTTTGTCAATCTCCAAGATCCTCTAATATGGCTTCATTTATGCATCATACTATAAAATTGAACAAAGTTGGCGACAAGGATGTGCAATCACTCCCACATTCTTCGAAATATAGTGTAACGTCCCCCTCTATGTATCTAACGTTCCTATATATGTAACGTTCCCTCTCTCTCTCTAACCTCCCTTCTATGATTGCCCGGAAATACTACCACTTCTTATTACTTACTTTCACCAAATTACCGTCGCATCATTTCTTTGTGCCCAGCTTTCACCCTTAATTATGCCCGTCCGCTAGCTGCTTTCAAAGAACCTCTTATTTTATTTACTTAAAAAAATTCTTATATGGGCGTGAGGCTGTGGCTGCCCTATACAGGACCTAAAACAAGGTATGTGGGCACGTGGGCATGGGTCTACATCTAAAAACTCAAAAAAAAAAATCAGAATACATTCTGTCAATTCGCTGACGAACCTACTGATGTCCGTCATTATTTATTCTTTCCTGCATCAAATTTTGAATTTTTGTTTCGGCTAATCCATACATGAATGGGGTTGCTGCCCACTGACGACACACATGAAATTACCCCACAAAAACAAAACACATAAACAATACGATAACATATCATAGATCACTTTAACAACAAAACCAAAAGTACTATTCATTCACACCGACAAATACATATATATACAAACTCATTCACACTGAATGCGCATTCTGTCGGCTCAATTTTAAAATTATTTATTTTACGACAGAACTTGATCTTCAACAAAGGCGTACTTGACTTTCTTTTCTTTCAAAAAACACGTGAAATAGATAAATAAATAAAGTTATCGTCCACTTCCCTTTTTTTTTGCTGGCTGGATATTGCGACTCGCGATATATCGTTGTTGCCTGGACCAATACCGCATACCACGCAGTATTTTCCAAATTATACTGCAACTGCTCCTCGTTACCACGTTGCACGGCCGAAATTCCACCGACACACTAGTATCTTCGTCGCGCGCCTATTTTGTCATTCTAATATTTCACCTTCGTTATAATATTAATATACTACTGTCTGTCCATGGCGTACTTATGTTTCTTTGAAACCACTCCATTACGCGAAACATAATATATACGCAAAACTGCTATTGTTCTGACACGCATTCTCACTACGAATGTTTTTGTCCGATAACAATATCAAGTAAAAAAAAAACAACATTAACTGTTCCTCGCGTATTTTTATACTGAACAATGTCTTACGCGGAGTATTACATCACACGTCTAACCATCAGCGTATTTTTCCCACCATCTCCTTCTCATTGTTGTCAAGATTCTTCATCTATTTTGCAACGAACATTCACCGATCGCTTGCAGGTCTTCACAAATAATATCATAACCTTTTCATTGAATTCTGTCTTTCAACGTCATTTCACATCCTTATTAATTCCTCTTATTCTTTTTAATCTTTGTGGTATTTGTTTTATTGCTTCCCGATGTCTAATAACGCTAAATTAGCTTAATTTTACTCTTATTGCGTCGTGACGTAACTGTGACGTCATCGCGATGCGTCATTACTCTTATATTAATTCTAATTACATAAATAGGTTTTCAATTTCTACTGCGGCTCCTCGATATTTCTCAAAGCTGCGAGTAACACCGTAATTTTCTGCGAAATTTCCTCTATCAATTCTAAAAGTTTCGTCGCGATAGCTTCACGCGTTTTCTTAATATTTGAAAAAATCGCTCTTTCACATTAAGCTTCCCATAGTTACAATGGCTTTTGATTTCCAATTTCTTTGCCAAAAGTGCAATTCTAAATTTGCTTATATCTTCCGAACCCCTAACGCGATTTACTTGAAATAACTTTTAACTGGTTCCTGAAATTGTGTACTACCGATTAATACTGTCTATTTCGGTTTTTCATCGTGCATTCTTTTAATTCATAAAAATTGTTCATGCGCGATGCCGCCCTCTCTTGTCTTCTCACCTCCCACTCTTGTTATTTCCTGTATATGTTTACACATTGAACCAAAACTGTTTTTGGGGGATTCCGGATTATTACAATATCTAAGATCTGTCGTGGAGAGATGAAAGCGAACTTGCGCGAATATGAGAATTTCAATCGGAACCGATTAACTGTTCACTTACATTTTTGCTGACGACCAGTTGATAATGGCCGAGAATGAAGATGATATTCATTACATGTTGAGGTAGCTTCTTGAAGGATACCATAAGTGGGGGCTAACTATAAATATTTCCAAAAATGGATGTACTATAGCTGTCAAGGTAAACAGAAATTTGTTGTTACAAGGTGGAATTATTAAAGCAGTTGATAGCTTGAACTAGCTTGGAGTTACCAAAAAGCTACCCAGTACAATACATGGAGCACACAAATTAGACCCTGCACGAAGAAAAAGTATACCTGTGTATTGTACAGACCGTTGTCACTTATGGGGCTGAAGTGTGGGCAACAACAGAGCAACTAAAGAAAAAATATAGAGCAACCAAAATAGGTTATTGGTGACGTTGTTGCCAGCTCACGATTCAGGACGTAATAAGAAATGATGTTTTAGCAAGACTCAACATAGGTCCTACAAGTTTAGACTCTGTACATGCAAAATGTCTACAATGGTATGGACATTTGTGTCGACTGGCTAAGGGGAAAATGGCCAAAATAAAAATCAACGAATGAACGCTGCTGGAAGAAGAAGAAGAAGAAGAAGAAGAAGAAGAAAAGGGAGACCGAGATGCACCGGAAGAATGCAGTTACCGAATCGATGAAAGGAAGGAATCTGCACGAAAACGACTGGGAAGATCGTAGTAAATGGAAACTAAGATGCGGTAAACGACCCTAAATTGCAATATATTTCCAAAAAGAAATAAAATGTCACCAAAACATGTGACATTTTATTATGAAGAGACTTTTCAAATACAATACGATTCATTAATACCTCATATTATCTCATTAAGGCATGATTCAATTATTACTAATATCTCAAATATTTTTGGTAGCTGCGGTTTAAGATATAGAAATGCAATTAAGTAGGTTACGTAGGGGCGTAGTCAATAAAGTACACGTTATATTTGATGTTACACTTTACACATCATGTGACGATTACCTGCTGCTAATAATAGACTGGCGGACAATTTTTAGAGAACATACTCCAATCCACGAAATACAACATACCAATTAGCTTTACACGGAATATGTCACACCTTAAAGCTGTCCACTATGGTCATGTCATTCTCTTTTAAGAACGTAAGGTTGGAGTACCAAACGTACGCGTGAATTTTAAATGTAAGATGAGTATACTCACGTCTGCATCGGAAACTGAGGGGTTACTCTCCAAAGTTCTTCTTCTAATTCAGGAGCCAGTAACTTCACATTCTTGAATATTGGAGTCTCTGTCATTCCAGGGCAGACGGTCAATATCCGAACTGCTGTGCGATCGACATTGAAAGGATCCTGCAGCATATTATGTCGGAAACACGTTATTTACAATTTTTTCCATAAAACAAAGATCCCTATTATTTAAGACGGTAGTTTTTTATTATTAGCACTCTGTAAAACATTGTGAAAATTTTCAGGAGCATACTTTACACAGATATAATTAACTTTGCGTTAACCCTCATACCACACCCTTGCGACGACGTTCCTAGTCATCTTCAGGTACATATAATTTAATTTCATAAAAATACGTTAGTTGTCTAAACAACACGTAATTCATTAAAACAAATGAGATATCAACTTTTCTGAATCTTCAAAAATATGATAATAAGCAGTATATTTTTATCAAATTAAATTATGTGCACCTAATAAATTAAATTGTGTGGTAGTTTTTACACAAAAGTGAAGTAACATCAGTGTCCTATAAGTGTAGTGCTTGTTTTATTCCTATAGATGGCGGTGTTCCCCTCTTGAAACGTTGGATCTTGTGCGGACCTACACACCCGGCTATGGGTTTCCCTTCTCCAGGAATCACTGCCAATGGCACACCGCCCCTGCCAGAACAAACTTGAAGCTCCCGGCTGGTCTCATTACATGTGAGGTAGCGTGTATCTGAGAGTGAGTGTGTAAGCTGAGAGGATAGTACAAGGAAGAGGAAGGAATAATCGCGCGCGTTCCATTGTCGATCTTTTAGGGTACTCCTCTGGTGTTGATTGGAGGAACCAGGAAATACTGCTCCGTTATACTTCTTTAAAACATGGAATCTTATTAGAAAATTACTAATCACTAAATAATTGTTGATGAAGCATTCTTTACGTAACATGTAGTAGCTTTAAGACATTAACATAAAAAAGGATTAGAAAATATTAGAAGTCCTTATAACAAAGTAATGTGTAGAATAAATCGAATTCAAAACTCTGTGTTTGAAGTTTTTTTACTAAAAGTACAGCTTTCTTTGCAGTCCATTAAAATAGATTGTAGTCCAACACTTAATGAAGTTTCGTACGTATAGTGCATTTATATCCCGGGAGCTGACAGTGTTTCTTCCGTACTGGAACGCGAGATTCGCCAGCAACCTACACGTCGGGTTGCGGATTCCCACTTCAGGTATCTACCCCCAGCGTGACGACGCCCCAACAAGCTTTAACCCAGAGACTTAAAGCTTTATCCCAGTCAAGCTTTAAGCCTTGATTGGGCTTCCGATGTGTGGTTGTGAAGTGCACGTAAATGTGCGTAAGTGAAGGGGAAAGACAGTGATGAAGGAAAAATCGCGTGTGTTGTTTGGATACTCCCCCGGCATTCACTTGGTACTGATCGGGGATCAATCGGGAAACATATCATAGTAGCTGGCCACTACAATATTATTCCCTTCCAGATAGTTTTATTATATTTTTCTTACACATTTAAGAAGCATCTTTAACATCTAAATTCATTGTTTGCAACTGATTTCCACTTTTTCGCACATTTTCCAGAAACGGCTTTATGACATTTCTCACCAAATCTCTAGATTTGTTACTTTTGCATAAGTTGATCAGGCACTTCTTTCGCTTTTTGGATGGCTTTGGTACTACCGTCTCTTCTTCTACTTTGTGTACATCTGATAAATCCCCTCCCTTCAGTTCACTAGACAGTTGAAGAATGATTTTTTTTTCTTTTCATTAGTTATATGATTGCAGATAATTCAAGCATTGACTGCCGCCATATCCAGTATATTACAGAAAACATGCATCGGCCATCTCGTGCATACTGCTTTGGTGCTATATTTCCACGTCATTTGGTCTACCCCATATTTTGTGGCGTTATAGAACGTCACAGTTTCTGGCTTCTTTTTTCCTTCATCACTGTCATAGCTACTGCACTATTATCTGTCCTGAGAAGCATGACGTTCTTTTTTTCTTTGGTACACTGTCAAGGTGCAGTTTGTGTTGCCTGGAATGTGGTGTAAAATAACAGACAAACGAAGTTCAGCATTTCGCTTTATACACATCGGTGATTTCACGACGGATAGGATTGATTGCTCCCACCAATGATGTTTTCTTCTCTTCATGTTTTTGGGAAAGTTGAAGAAACATGAAGAGTTTGTCATTTCTCACGTTCCTTCCTTGGTTTAGAAATTGATCCATAAGGCGCAGAACAAAATATTCACCCGGGCGTTTAGTTGAACTGAAATACTGAAATACCCTTTTCACAAAACGCTCCTTGTGCGTACATGATGTCGATCATTGCCCCCAATTCTTCGAGAGACACGGCCCAGTTGTTTTTCAGTACTTTTCGTGCTTCTGATGCGGTGAGTCTCTTCATGAGGCGAAGCATTGGTTCATAAAATAGCGAACGGAAGGAACTTATCTTAGATCCATTCGTTTGCTGGCATGCCCACGAATTGGGACCACCTCGTTATTTCAAGACATTCACAGCTACTCTTCTTCCAGCTGCGAGGAGTTTGCGTTGATGACCTCCCACTCGGATCCGTCTCTGGCAACCATTTTCACTGTTAGGGTATTTGGCTGCTCTTGTTGAGATGATCGAGAAGAGGATTGGGCTACATTAACTATCGCATCTTCCGCTCACAGTTCATCGCTCAAATAACAGGCTTCATCCTCCTTGGTACAAAATCTTTATCTGAATCAGTTATATCACTTCTGATTCAAAATCCGAATTTTTGTAGCATACGGAACTACTCGTCAACAGAGAGACCAATTAACCCGACATTATGACCGCACAAGCTACAAAATTCTGATAAGGAAACTAAAACGAGAATAGAAAACGGAAAGGAACTTATCACATATCGATACTCGTGGAAACTTGAGCTAGTTTCATTCTTACTTTGCGAAAAGGAAATGAACTTCAATCGTCAAATCAAGCAAGGGAACAACTATTGCTTCATTCTTTACTTTGCGAGAAGGAAATGAACTTCAATCGTCAAATCAAGCGAGGGAAAAATTATCTCTTCTATATTCGTTGTAAATTGTGTGGCAATAGATACCACATCATTCCTGAAGGAAAGGGATCTCTTCTAAGAGTGCGATATTGTAGTATCTTATTGAGAATGAAACGATTAAACCGAACTAACACCGATCAAGTTCAGAAAACGGTAATTTTATAAATAAAATAATATGGGTGTAAAAATGATCCCTTAGGCTGTTCTAGGTGTTTCACATGATAAAACAATAAAACAATTATATTTTATAGACTCCAACAATATCATCTTGAGAATAAAAAATGAAACGTTACATTGGTTGAAAGAACACACTTAAAAATTCAATTTAATATTGAAAAAACAACTGATGTAGGTGTCATTTTGACCACTGCCGTCGTTCTAGTGTTAAATTATAACAGGCATTGCTCACTTAACACGATGAAATTTTCCGGGACTCAACGAAGTTTACGTTCATTCATGTTTTTTAAAGATTGACATGGTGCAGAGTACCTCTGAAATCACAGAGTGCTTCCATTCTTTTTCAGGTATTGATTATCCATCAATTTCTTAAATCCAAACTGAAACTTAAAAGCATGATGTATTTTTCTTTTTTTAACTGTTTATATTTCTTTTGTTTTTGATACCGTAAGGTAGTATCCCCAAAATTTGATATCCCCAGAACGATACCCCCCAGAACTTAATTATAGAATGTTATTATAAATGATTACGTTATTGAATATAATTCATCAAAGAAATTAATCAGACTCAGAGCGATTTCATAGAACTCATTCGTTAAACTACATCTGCAGAATATTTCATACTTGAAACATTTTCTTTTGGTGATATTGTCTTTGGAAGGTCCCGGAGGAGTATCCACATAGCGAGAACAATGTATTAATTTACGAAAAGCTTCCGCCAGATTTCGATTTTTCCCTATTATGACGTTAAATAGAATTAAAGTATTTTTACTTATTTTCAGCGGGGAGAATTACAATGTTTTAATTTTTATAAACTGATGTTTATGATGTGAAACTGACTGTTCCTGCCGTTTTAAGTGCTTTTATTACTTGTTGCAGGTTACCTGAAAATATGATTTCGACTGAGTTTCTTTCTATAACCAAGACAAACAAACAGATTACGAATTTTAAACGGATACTGAAACCTTAACGAACCTCAGTATTTCGAGGTGGTGATAAGTGTCAAAACCTATTAACGGTTCACTTAAACCTGCTCGTGTTACACATAACACCTGCTGCGCGGTAGCATTACACCTGAACATGTAAACAAATTACAATGTGTCGCCCAAAATACTAACATTGTAGTCTCGACTCTGTTCTTCTGGTAAAATTGTCCAACACTATGAAACGAACAATGCAATAAACATTCGCGAAACATACACAACGCGCAGTATGAAGGCTGACAAATTGAAAGAATTCTGAACGCGTAGCATAATGAACTTAATTTTTTGTCCAATTCATTTAAATGGACGTTCCATTTGAGGTTTGACTGAATTGAGAGACCTAAAATTTTGTATTCTTAACATCTGTCAATGGTACACCTTTCATTTTCAATGAAGTACAAAATTGTTTATTTGAAATCAAAAAATTGCATTAAAACCGTTTTCTTTTCATTTACTATTAATTTATTTCGGAACCAATTTGAAACATCTGATATTGTACTATTTACGGTTTGTTTATTGCAAAGTATGTTAGTATCATCCGCAAGGAGAACTGATTTTCCGTTTCGAATCGTCGAGGGCATATCGTTTACATATAGTAAGAAGAGAATAGGGCCTAAAATCGACCCTTGAGGAACTTCACGTGCAATTGGCAAAGAGTCGGAAAGGTGTGTACATATTCCATCATTCCAGTAAGGTATTTCCACTCTCTGAGATCGTAGTTTAAGGTACGAACATAACCAATCTAGGGAAATACCACGGATTCCATATGAAGGTAATTTTGAAAGTAAAATGTCATGATCAATGACGTCAAAAGCTTTTGAGAGATCTAAAAACAATTCAATAGGTGCTTCGTTTTAGTCCAATGATGAGACGACATCTTACAGAAAGGAAAATATGGCTGTTTCCATAGATTTTGATTTCCTAAATCCATGTTGTCAATCTGAAAGCGCGCCCTGTTTACTGAGAAATGTTTCCACTCGTATGTAAAAAAAAAGTCGCTCTAATATTTTTGAAAAACTGACAGAAGAGAAATAGGCCGCTAATTTTGAATTTCATTTTTGTTACTTTTTTTGAAAAGCGGCTTAATTTTAGAAGTTTTAAAAATATCTGGAAACATTGAGATGCATAACGATGTATTAAATATGTGAGTTCACGGATGTATAATGGCAGGCGCACAGGTCTTTAACAAAGAATCCGGGAATTCATCTAAACCGGCTGAATATTTTTTAGTTTACCGATTATTTTGAGAATTTCATGGGAATAAGTTTCAAAAACGAACATTGTGTCTAAAATTTTGGGGGAAATGTCTGTTATTGAATTTTGTGGCTTAAGACTAGTAGTGAGATCGGCAGCAATTCTCGAAAAGTATTGGTTAAAGAGACTAGCCACTGTTGCCGGATCGTTCATATTTATATTGTTATATTAAAAAAAATTTCTCTACAAAGTTTCTAGTTATTTGGTCGTATTTTTTATTATTTTCCACATTGCTTTTGTTTTGGTATTTGATCTCCAAATATCCTGATCGTGTTTCTTGATTTTAGCCTGCCTTGTGACTTTTCTTAACAATGATTTGTATTTTTTTTAAGTATAGGAAGAATTCTTGTGATACGTTATGACGTTTAGAAATAAAAGAAAGAATTCGCTTGTTTTTACATGATTTAATCCCTTGTGTTATCCCAGAATTGCTTTGCCCTGAAATATTTAATTTTTCTTTTATGAAGAGGAAAGCATGTGTTAAAATGAAAGAAAGTGTTGAAAAAAAAAAAAGAATTATATTTATCGTTTGTATCAACAGTATTATAAACCGTCTACCATGAGTCCTGCATCAAGTAATCAATGAATAATTTTATTTTACTTTTAGTAAATAATCTAGTCAAAGCTGTAATATTAATTGTGTCAGTGTTCGCATTTCTTATAGCTGTAAGAATTTGTGCATCGTGGTCACAGTATCCTAAATCTTTTGTTTCATCTTAATATCGAATAGTATTGTTAATTATAATTTGATCGATTGCCTTCATCTAGTTTAGAGTGATCCGTGCAGGTACATTAATTTTAATATCTAAATTGAAAGAATTAATTAAATTGAGAAACTGTTCTTTCTCGCAAGATTCGACCAGGAAATCAATGTTAAAATCTCTGTATACAACAATGGAAGTAAAAGAGTGATTGCTGACTTTGTTCAGTGTTATCTCCTGTTTTTCTAAGAACAAAATATAATATGTGGCTCTCTTTGTTGGAGGCCTGTAAATGCAAAGTAATATCATTTTTAGCGAAGTAAGATGTACAACAGAAATTTCGAAAACATTTTCCACGGAATACACATTTAATTCCGTCAAGGAGATAGAATCAATGTTATTTCTAACGTAAATACAAGAACACACATGTATAAGACCTTTATGCGATTCTCTCTCTCTGCAATGAAAGCCTGGGAGGTAAAAGTTTGGAATTTGGAAAATACTAAGTTCATTAGGAAATAAGCAATGTTCTGAAAAGCAAAGAACATCCATTTCATTTAAATCGCTCTGTAGAGCTGCCTCAATAAACCCTGTTTTATTTGAAAGGGATTGAACATTATGGTGCAGTATCTTTATCTTTTGCAAGTACCTACACGAATGTTTTTTTGCTGCATCCGACTGTAGTTGCTACATATTTACTCAATTTTTACCTCGAGTGCGTGGTCGAAAGTTGTAATGTGTCCCAGCAGTGACAGGCTGTGAGTAAAATGGGGCATCAAGTGTAGATGAATTGGTAGTGGGGATGGGAGAAACGGGAGTATGTTCAGAGGAGGAGGTAAGAGGGTTCGAAATAAAGATGGGGGTAGAGAACGTACGGAAGGGGAAAGGGATGAATTTTTGTAGGAGACTGCGTAGGACTAGAGTTGATGCAAGCTTGATACTGACTGCATGTTTTCCAGCAAGGTTCATGTGAAGACCATGCCGGTAGAAGTGTTTTGCTGAGAGGAAATTAATGTCAAAAAGTGTGACATTTGTTTCTTTCAGTTGTAGTTTTAATTGCGGGTTTGCATGCTTAATCTCGCTGCAGTGTTGGTGTGTTGTATCAGAAGGGCAGAGTCGAGACTACAATGTTATTATTTTGGGCGGCACATTGTAATTTGTATACATGTTGTTCAGGTGTGAAGTTACCGCCCAAGATAATGTCATTCTGCCATCCTATGATAATGATTGTGTCCTTATTGGTCAGTGTCTTCGTGTTTGTCCAACTCTGCAGTCACATCTGCAAATCTCCCGTTAGGTTTAAAAATAGATGAGACTTAGAAGTTGGAGGGTAACTTCCTACTGAGAATGGAGGAAAGATGGCGGCTATAACGCTCAGCTAAAATAAGTACTTGTTTTTGAGGCTCAGTAGAAATGTCTTTTTTCAAAGTTAGCTAGGATGCGCAGATTTACGTGTTTTGTTTTTGACGTGCTTCCTAGCCTGTTTGCGTTGGTTTGTGCATGTATTTGTCGATGGTATAGAAGGGTTGTGAGGATTAGGAAGGCGAGAAAAATGTGTTTCATAATCTAAAACACTAAATTTGTTTTCAGTTGTGACTGGATGTGGTGTCTGTGTCTTCTGTACAGTCACGGGTTCACGGTTGGTATTATTCGCGGTGTTGCCGACTTGTACCCAACCGTCTGTGTAGAGAACGACCTCTTCCACCCTTCGGATATGTTGGTCTAAATTATTGGTTATGTGTGTGAAGGCTTTCAGAAGGTCGGCTTTGACAGTGTACAAAGTAAAAAGAGTAGAACGAGCAGTAGCCATGTCACGAATGCGTTATAATGTACATGATAAAAATTGAAATAAATACAAGAAAACTCAGATAAGAGCATCAAGCGCCTAGCTTAATATTTTAAAAGTGTAAGATTGATGTGTATTCGACAGATTAAAAAGTAAAGTTCAATACAAAATCGAGAAGGTATGTTACCCACAAAATCTATTGAAGCTAATACTTACGAAATTTTGCAATGTGGCTACATAGATTTTCGTCCACTTAAGCTGCAACTGTTTAAATAAAATATGTTGTAATATATATTGTCGAGGCAGTAATTTTTATTCCTTGATGAAGAACATGATAAGGAATAAGAGCCCAAATTTCTTGCTAATTTGCCATTGAAAATAAATTTTATAACATCAGAACCAATACTTTTATTAACAATCCTGGCAAAAAACGCTCATTAGAATGAACTTATGTTTACCAAATCAGTGATTCTCAGAGAACAACATTTATATGAATAATTTAAAAATTAGCACGAGTTTAATAATTACAAGTAGTATGCAAATAGTTCTAATATTTTTAAGGCAATTGCAATAATTTTGTTTAAATTCACTTCTTATTACATCTTAAACTGTTTAAGTTACTTATTCTATTTTTTGGTGAATTCAAATTATTCTATTATCTTTCAAGTTGTCCATGAGCATTTGATTTGTATGAACATGTAAATAAATAGTTCTTTTGTTGATATTCATTCTCGCTGAGATAGTTTGCATGCTATTTACTCACCCCGCAAGAGCGGCTGAACCCTATGATCCCGTGTTTGGTAGCGATGTACACCGGGGTGGTAGGACGGGCCATAAGGCCGGCGATAGAAGCGATGTTGACTACGGTACCTCCGCTGCCGCCCTCGTGCTTGCCCATGTGCTTCCAGGCCAACAACGTCCCTCTGATGACACCTTTCTGAATGTAAAAAGAAAAGTTTCAAAGAAACTTCAAACTATTACAACACACGCATTTTATGCATAACATACGCGTGTGCGCTTTTCTGCAGTTAAGATTATAATATTGTTGAATACCTTATTATACTACATATACTTATACCAACATTGTTGAAAACCTATGACACTATTGTTGACTACCTATGAAGCATTCTTATTCCTTCATGTCTGCGATAATAGGTCTTGTAACATGCAAGTAAAATGGTTAAATGAAAATATTCCCTATTTATCAAAAATACGGTTCATATAATAAAATTGTAAGTACTCTTTCTGTGCTCATTTTCTTGAGCTCTTATTTTGCCACAGACGAGAGATTCGGATGTTAGTTATTTCGTCGGTAATATCTGCTCTTCAAGTAGTTTATATTATATGGGATCAAACTCTTTTCTTGTTATTTTTTAAACTCTCGTAGCTACTTGTAATCATAATTCAACTAGAAACAGTAAAAGGGACGGGTCAAGAGAGTATGGAGCTTAAGAATACGGATACCGCAAATTGTATTCTCCGCCGCACACGTCACAGTTTTTCATTATTTCTTCCAATCTCTTCAAGTTTTCGAGACAAAAGTATGATTGAAAGGGAGTTTACTTACCAAATTGATATCCACTGCTAGGTTCCAGTCGAGGTCATTGAGGAGGCCCGCACAGTTCACTACAATGTTTAGTTTCTTGAAACTACTCTTAGTTTCTGTGAAGGCAGCTGTGGCATTCAGACAAATGTGTTGCAATGGATAATCTTTTTTTAATAAAAAATAATTCTTTCAATGTATAACTAAGACATATTGATTCTTGTGGTTGAAAATAGACGATTTTTTAGTGTCTGTTAACGTTAGACTGGTTACAATTGGATCTAGCGGATTTATTTATTATTACCTTCTAATCAGCATTGCAAATTTTATTTCTTTAGGATCATGGCACTTATATCGTAACACAGGTAAGAATGCATATTAAATTTCAAAACCTTATGAAGTTTGTATTAACTGCCCATTTTAATGCTTTAATATGCTAATAACTTTTTACTTTCTCGTATACATACGTATATACGGAGTAATATACGTAGTATAGAGAAAGTTATGTAATGCTGCAGAAAATCGATTTCGAGTTTTCAACGGAAATACACGTTTTAGGGCCCCCTGGTACCTAAAAAAGTGTTTTCTTTCAAAATGTCAGTTCGTCTGTCCGTGAACACTACTGTCGCCTAAACCACACGTACGATCTTTTCCAAATTGAAGAAACCGCAGTCCATCGGGCTCTAGTTGAAGCTTTGAGATTTTGAAAAACATTCTTTAAAATTTGTGGGTACTTTACCTGAAGCCCTAAGAACATTTTCAAAATATTCTTAAAATCTGCTCCAAATTTTTCTTTAAATTTCCCAAAAGAATAGAGTAAAATACACTTATAAACATGGCATAGGTCTGATTTTCACGGTTAACTCTGAATTTTCAAAAATTGTCAAAATTTGAATTTTTTCGGAGTCTTCCTACAACCACGAAATTGAAGACAGAGATTTTTCCTTCATACGAAATATGTTGTCCATAAATAATTCTTTCAATAAGGGTATGTAGATTTTTTTAAACAATTTTAATAGTTTTGTGCAATAGTGCGTGCAATATTTGCAATTTTAAAAATTACAAAAACAAGATTTTCTCAAAAACAGCTCCAGTTTATCAAACCCTATACGATAACATAAACACCATATTGCTCTATTCTTTTGTTTTTTCAAAAAACCAAAAATGTAATTTTTTTGACTTGTCTCTGACGTCGGTTATACTTACTTTAAAGACCATTTCTTCACAGTATTATATTTAAGAGAACATATGCTTTAAATAATGTCAAATAAAGTTTCTCAAAAATACGACAGTTTTCTGTAAAAATTAACTCAAAATCCTGCATTTTCAGAAACACTCAAACGCCCTTTCCTAAAAAATGGCTACAATTTTTTTCTTCTAACTTTTGCAAGCGATAGTGGTAGTGACACTGTTTAATATGCTATAAAGTTCATTTAGATTTTCTCTTTTGTTTTTTTAATATACAAATGTTTTTTATAAATGTCTCTCACGCCGTTAATACGCACATTTCAATGAATTTGTATACATTATTGCACTTGTGAGTGGAAGTGCTTAAAAAGACTTCAAATGAAGTTTTTCGAAAACTCAATAGAAAAAGAGCTTCAAATTTCGCATTTACAGTAATGCTTAACGCCATTTTCTTAAAAACGGCTCCAAATTTTTCAATGAGAATTGCTATCTAGGATGAAGTTGTAGCATGCTTTAATATTCTTAAATTAATATTTGGTTTCTACTACATGGAAACCGAAAATTTGAGAAAATTTCAAGAAAATCTAATTGGGGCCGGCCGTAGACGGCAGCAGGCAAGAACGAGAGGCAAGGTTGCACAGTACAAATCCACAGAATGGAAATTAGAAAACTTTACTACCAGAAAGTCTGTGCCATTCTGTAGCACCTCTAGTTCTTTTTACTTTCTTGCCCTTACAGAAGAACTTAGAGAAAGAGAAAGTTATATAATGGTGCGTCGGAAAACTGCGAATTTTCGGCTGAAAAACTCTTATTGCCGAGCCTTGGTAACGAAATTGTTATTCCCCAATTGATCTGAATGAACCCGACGTTTTAGGAGTTTTAAACAGATATTTTAATTTTGAGGGTAGTTTACATGAAGCTTTAAAAACATGTTCAAAATTTTCGAAAAAATAGCACCTAATTTTTTGTTCACACGTAGATTATAGGACGCTTAAAGATAATGGTGTTGAATTGGTGATAATGGTGTTGAATGTTGTTTAAGGCTATGGCTAATTGAAATCTTCGAATTTTTGAAAATTGCAAAAGTGCAATTTATGTGCATCTTATTCTATAACTATGATATTGAAGATAGATATTTTTTCCTTAATGACATCTGTTCCTTAAAGACGGATCTTTAAATAAGTTCAGGATCAAGTTTTCGAAAATATGAGTAGTTATCCTGTAATTTGTCGCGAAATATAGGCAATTTAAAAAATTAATATTTTTCTCTCAAAAAACGTACAAAGTTTTTCTTTAATTGATTTTCACGAATAAAAGGAATACTTAAAATAATTGCGCGTGTCTCATTTTCATTGAACTCTGAGTTTTCGAAAATTGCTAATTTAGAAATAATGTATTATACTTTGAAAACGTGTCAAACGAAATTCCACGATTACATAGAATAGTTTACTACTTTAATCAGAAATCAACTGAATAATGTGTATTGTTGCTTAGCATGCAATATAGTAAGATAGTAGATAGAGGTGCTAACAGAATAGCACGAAGCACAGACTTTCTCGTAGTTAAGTTTTCTAATTTCCTTGGTGTGGACTGGCTTTACGGTCTTGCCTCATCCTTTTTATCTTCCATCTAGCGCCGCCCAAAATAGTTTTGAAATTTTTTTAACTTTTCAGTTTCCAAATAGTAGAACAGAAATATTATTTTAAGAATATTAACGAAGGCTAAAACCTCGTCCTAAATAGCAATTTTCATTCAAAAATTTGCAGCCGTCTTTAAGAAAACGGCGTTAAGCGTTACTGTAAATGGAAATTGGAAGCTCTTTTTCACAGCAATCTATTGAGTTTTTGAAAAACTTCATTTGAAGTAATTTGAAGAATTTCCACTCACAAATTTGATAGCGTATACAAATTTATTGAAATGTGCATATTAACGGCGTGAGAGATATTGAAAAGAAATTACATTGGTCTATTTTAAAAAAAAAACAGAAGGGTACATTGTAATGAACTTAACGTCATATTAAAAAGAGCCATTACTATTCGTTAGAAAAGATCGAAGAAAAAATTCGGAGCCATTTTTTAGAAAATGGCGTTTGGTCGTTTCTGAAAATGAAGGATTTTGAGCTCATTTTCACAGAAAACGGTTGTTTTTGAAAAACTATATTTGCCATTATTTAAAGCACGTGTACTCACATGTATAATCCTCCGAATAAATCGAATCTTAAAAAAGTATTACCGACGTGAGAAACAAGTAAAAAAAATTACATTTCAGCAATTTTTGAAAAAAGAAAAAAAATACAGCAATATGGCGTATATTTTTCATCGTATGTGGTTCATTTTCCTCTAACCGTACCAAAATTAAAAAAACTTTGAAGCAGTTTTCGAGAAAATCTTATTTTTGTAATTTTTATAAATTGCAAATATTGAACGCTCTATTGTGCAAAAACAACAATAATTTACAAGAAAATTTGCATGACCGACATGAAATAACTATTTATGGACAACAAATTTCATTTGAAGGAAAAGCCTGTATCTTCAGTATTGTAGTTATAAGAAGTTGCCGAAAAATAATTCATACTTTTACAATTTCCGAAAATTCAAAGTTTATTTTACTCTATTCTTACAAGAAATATAATGAAAAAATTAGGAGTTGTTTCTGAGAAAATTTTGAAAATGTCCTGGGGTCATTTAAAGATCACGTAAAGTACCGTCAAATTTTAAAGAACGTTTTTTAAAATTTCAAAGATTCAACTAGAACCAGATGGACAGGTGTTTCTTCAATTTGTAAAAAATCCAACGTACGGTTTCGGCGCTAGGTTTGTTCCTATACGACGGCCGGTCGGTTCTTTCAATCGGGTTTTCAGCATCAAGGACCCACAAAACAGGGATTCTAGCTACACTTCATGTAGGACGATTTTTTTTCTTCATTTAGCAACTGGATTTATCTACGTTTTCGTAATTAGGGCTCGGAAATTATTTTTTTTCTGTCGAAAATCCGCCGTTTTTTTGCGCAGCATTACGTAACTTTCTCTACACCACGTATATTACTTCGTATATACGTACGTATACGAGAAAGTAAACATGAATATGCGTGTATGAAAATGACAATAATTTAAGTGAAAGTAATTTTAGAATTTTGTCTCCCACTGCAAAATATTGAAGTTTGAGAGGACTTGATGGTTGAATTTTGATTTCTGTGTTGTATTTTCAAAACGCAGCATATCCAAGGGGCTATCTCTGATAAAGAAAGTTTGTCTTAGATTACAGTTTGTCGTATATTACAAGAGTAGAGTTATAATGTTTTTTAATGTTTCGTATTTGAATTTATTACAAAGTTTATAAATTTGTTTCATTAATGCGATAATCGATTTTATTGAAAGTAAATGATAAGTTTTCTTCATTGATTAATTGGTCTGTGTTTGGATTTTAAGAAATGGCAGTGGCAGTTTAAGTATCACATAGCGCTCACTTTGACTTTTTTCCAAATTTTTCACATTCTTATATATGGATTTATATGATGAGCGAATAGCCCTATTCACATCTTTGTCGAGGCTTTTGTCTCTTGGTAGCTCCATCTACCACAGACACTGCCAGTCGCATCGTGACCGGGTCTTGTGATTCCCACAAGAAGTCTATGCCGTTATTGTCCAGTGCCGATTTTAGCTAGGTCATGCAGTACTTTTCATTTAGCGGATTTTGGTTCCCATTCTTTTCCTTAAGGTACATTGTAATGGTAAATATCATTGAATTTAACATATAGAACATTTAAAAAAATGAAACCTGCCTAGATCGCGTTTGACGAGACATCATTCACGCTGATATAATAGAAATCCATACTAGGTCCTGAAGTGGGTGAGTTCATATGTCACCGTTTTAATGATTTATACGATGCATTAAAAGCAGTATGAATACAGAAGAAGAAAGCTTACTCACCTTCTGTTTGGCCTTCATTCCGCACGTCCGCTTGTATGAAAATGCTGCGCTGTGCTCCGAACTCTGCCTGCAGGTCCTTCACTACCTCTTCCCCCTTGGTGGAGATATCAGCCACTGCCACCTGCAGGTACATGATTCAACATTATGGTATTTTTTATTTAATAGGTAATTATTATATATGTAAATTGCATAACTTGATACTATGTAGCTAGTTCTAAGGCATTTAAGCCCTTATAGTACCTACATCATAACGCTTTTTAATCTTTCGATTTTTGGTATTCGCCCCAAATGGTGTCTCCATCGCATCGAGGCTGCGGTAAAGAGACATATGGTACAGGTAAGGAAAAAACAGGATGATAAATATAGTACTGTTTATTGTATTTTACGCCATTAGGCCAACAAACACTGACTGATGTTTGAATTTTTCTTTTTGATGAATGAAGTTTTCTTTTTTCCTATGGTCGCGTTTTAACAACTTGATCACATAGCGACCACTGTGATTGCTTTAACTGTGGGGGGAACTGTAGGAAGAACAAACGAAGACCACTCGAACTCACACAAACATCCAAGCCCGAGGCAGGATTCAAACTCCGCATCCTTCGATCTGACGCAACTACGGCTCTTCAGGTTTAGCGACCTCGGCTATCCAAGCCGACGGGAATGAAGTTTGTCTACCTATACGTTTGCGTAAGTTTTTTTTACCTAGTCCGTCAATTATGATATCGGCCGTGTGTCGTTCAATACCTTACGTAATGATACGTTATTATAAGAAAAACAAATGAAATATCTTTTCTTGGAGTAGGATTATTCATCCACCATCTTTAGTTACTATTTGTTTCGAAAATTCTTAACAGATGGCGGGCTGTATATTCCTTAATGGATGCTGGCCGTGAAGAGCGACTTTTCGTTTCTCTCATGCGTTAAATCGATGAAACAGAACAATATTACGAAAACACATTCACAGTTATTTTGTGAAGGTTATATAGAATTTGGAAGTAACGTTTTCTTTTAATCAATATTTCAGTTTGTATTTCTTGAATGTGTCATTAGATTTCCTTAAAATAGCTTAAAAGATTCTTATGAGTTTTGTTTGCACAGGAATGTGACACTTGTCTATGTCACAACTTAAGCGCACCCCCTGGTTTTCTAAATTAATAATGCACAGATGGTGATAATTTCCTTTCAACACTAGGGCGTAAAAATAGCTGCTTTTGTTCACTACTATGTTCTTATCACTATATGAACATACTCCAGCTAAAATTGTGTACGGCTAAATTGCAAATTATTCTGTTAATTCGCCCATTAACCAGATGCTTTGTATAAAGCTATACGAATGACGGTGAACACATCATTTCCACCTTCATTCAGAATGTTTGCATTAACTACTTACACGTTGATTTGTTTCTATATTGGCTTGTTACAAACAACACTAATACTTGTGGTAGTGAGATAATATAATTTGAGTTCGTAACACACAATGGATTGCACTTATTGATTAATCAATTAATATTATAAAAAACACTTTCTGTGAAGTCACTGTTACGTAGTAGAAAGCAATTTTTGTTCTTTGATTAATTAAATTATTATTTACCCCATTTTTGTTTATTTAGAATGTTTAGTTTGGGGGTAAAGTGCATGTGGCCTTGCCTACGCTAACAGTTTTTTACTATATCTCCGCGTGCGTACTTGCTCTCGCGTTTTAACAGTAACAGATCACTCGTCAGAGCGTACGTTAAGCGATTCCAATGTGGACCCTGCCCACACCATGCAAATAATGATTAATTACACTTATGCAATTTAAAATTAATTTAATTTGTTGTCAATATATCGTGGTAATTTTAGATTATAGTATAGAACTGCGAGAGTACATCAGTACCCATGTCTAATTTTAATGACATTGATAATAGAGATGGATAGAACTGCAGAACGTGACAACGTAACAATTGAATGGTAAAGATACATAACAAATACGCGAAACAGATGATTCTTGCACGTGCTGCTTAAGAAAGATAACTCCTTAATACCTGCACACGGTATATACCATCGAATTGTATCTCTCATGGGCTGCAATAGTGGCATAACTAAAAAAACACGAATTTTGAGTGAATGCACTCCGCAGAATTCCAAATTAGTCTACCTTCCAGTAGCAACAGCAGCATATATTACCATACAGAATTCCACCAACAAACATCAGAAATGTGAATGCAAGAATGACGCATTTCAAAGCAAGATAAAACTTCAAACTCCTTTATCTCAACACTAATTTTTTGATTTGTGCCACTATTGCAGCCCACGAACAATATGTAGAAGGGCCAGTGTTGATTTTTCTTTGCGATAACAGCGGCCGAAAACACAATTCAATTGCATGTTGCAGCAAAAAAACGTTTCTTCAGGCTGTACTGGGACAGGACGCTTAACGCGCAACGCTTTACCACTCTTAGAAAGTCAGTCAATCATTTTCTACGAATCAAAACAAGATATTCTAAAGGCCTACTACATCTCCCTTAATTAGCTGTGAAGCAGGTTCCAACATTTCTAAATTAAATAATTTGGGAAAGGTGTGAAAGGTGTTTCAATACAATTGAATTCAATTTAATGTTGCCTTTTTTTCGTGGCAAGGCCCCGTGCATTATGCCTGCTCTTCCGCCTGACCAAACAAGTTCCGCAACGCTTCTTTCACCATCTAGTGGGGAAAGAAGGTATTTCCTCGTTGGCTAGAATTGGTTTTCAACCGGTTCTTCGTAGTTGATATTTTCATATGATTTCATACGAGGTATTTTCATTTGCTTGGCAACGAAATTCAGAGTTTCTTTAATTCTCACTGTTATACGCTTATCATAAAAGTGCGAATGTTTATCATCGGTTTGGGAGAATGGCGTTATCTCTTGATTAGACGTTTGGCGGATGCGCCCTTCATCGTTTTATAACCATGGAAACAGTCGTATATTTAGTTAGACAGCTGAGAGCTAGGGTTCATTGCACTTACGTTTGCTCCTTCTCGCAGAAACTCCTTGACAATGGCAAGTCCAATGCCACTGGCCCCACCTACCACCAGCGCCACCTGTCCTTGGAGCGACATTGCTCTTGGCACTGATCTGGTAGCTGGTATACCTGAGGAATTAGCATTACAGCACCATTAGTTTCTTGTCTTCGAGATTCTTTCTAGTGTTTTATCCAGACGACTGCCGGTTACCCTTTACGTCCTAAGGGGGGTGCATATTCGACCACACATTAGACACCAATACACTTCCGGGCTCCTCTGATCTGGGGTCAGCAGACGCCCTCCGCGAAAACATACATGAGAGACAACGCAAGGTGGGACTCGAACCCGCGACCCTTCGGACTGAAGCGCTGAGTCAGTACACACTGTTAGTCACTTCGGCCATCCAGATTTCTCCACTTCGAAATAGTAACTATTGGCTCTCTCCAAGACAGAATGTCTACACCTTTATCTCGTCACTTTACCCTTGACCTCATTTCTCAAGGTTCGTTTCAGGAAACAATTTTTTCCTCAAACACGTTAGTTCTATCTCACGCTGTCAATGTCAAGTAGTGTATCAAAAAATGATTTTCACATTTGCACAAAAATTTACTTAGGGTGATAATTACATCTTCAGATCTAGTTAATAATAGTTAATAAATTCCACGATTGGGAAGAAACAATCAATGGTGAAATAAGTATAAATGCCAGGAATTCAAATTTTTGTATAAGAGTTGTTCTCTATCTATACGTATAAAAAGGTTCCAACATTATTCATTAAACATTCAGTGAAATTAAAAATTGCTTAAACCCAAAGAATGCTAACTTCATTACGAAGTGTAAAATTAGAACAGTACAATTGCTGTCGATTTATTCGAGAGCACTAAAGCATTGTAGTCTCCGGCAATTAGTACGTAGTTATGACTTGCAACGATTCGAAAATTCTTTTAAATCTGTCCTTATTGTTAGCTGCTAAATGCCAGTGGTTAAGTCGGAGGGAGATGCCGGTGTAATCGTAAAACAAACCTTAGTTGGCGCACACGGAAGAGGAGGAAATCAAACCACATGTCCGCTTACAATACTCTCATTACTTCAATTAAACGGACATCTGTACTAATGTACAATTTTTTTTCCGAAACCAGGAGCAAGAGATGTTTTGCTATTGCAGAATGTTCAAAACAAATGAAATAAGATAATAACTGAATAAATGCTTGGTTTTTGTGAGTTGAGATCATCAGAGTGAATAACACAACTTTAAGTAACTCTTGAGTAAACAGATATTTTATTTGCACCCGAATTAGCAAGAGCTGTCCGTTTTACATTGTTTTCGTCGGACAGCAACGAATTATCAGAAATCCTTCCAGAAAATGTTTATCCGTAGAAAAATTTCAGAAAATTATCAGAATATATTGTGACATAATCTTTTTGTACTTTGTACGTGTTTCTGATATCGGACGGCAAACAGTAAAATAACACAGCTTTCAACGAAATCCTATTAACAAAATGGCCCCGTAATGTTTTGACCGGTAATGAATTGATCAGTGATATGTATTATAATGGGTTTTAATCAAAATATACTCACAATCAGCAGAGCGTCTTGTCTTCCAACTGAGCTGCAGCAATCACACGAGGCAGCTCCTTCCACCACGAGCGTCGAGAGACGACTGCGGACTCTCCTCAGATTGAGCCACGTTAATGGCCTTGGCATAATACCTGCATGGGCACTTCTCGCATGCACGAACCCGGTCAATTCGCGTTCAAGGTCCACGTGCTAAGCATGAAGATAACATTTTAACTCACCCGCTCTTGTCACCGCTTTCGTCCGAGTTTCTTCTAAAGAAAATCCACCGCAATTATTTATTATACGTTCATATATTTTCTCTTAGATCTAGAACTCTATTATACATATGTGTTAATCAGTGGCGTGCGGTGACAATTTTAGTTGGGGAAGCACTTTTGAAGTCCAAAGTAACGTTAAACGTTAAACGAACGTTAAACAATTAATGATATGAATTTTCACAAAATGTGAATATTAACCCGGGAAAGATCGCGTCTTGCAAACGAACGTAACTGGTCGCCTGGGAGAAAACGGACCCCAGGGAAAATTTCGTTGCGTAAATGCTTCTAACATCATAAACAAATATAATTCGGTATTTATGTGACTTACATTCTTAACCTATTTTATCGAGTACTTTGTTAGTTAAAATTATTAATATAAATTTATAAAATTCATCAATGCATTAAAGAATATGTTTTTTCTTTCATAAAATGGAAAATAAGAGCATACACTTTCATATATGGTGAATGTTGATTTGAAAATGTATGTTTACAGTTCAGTAATAATGTTTTTCGCTATCTTTACAAACAGTGGATGTGCTGTGCATTCTACTGATTTCTTGCACTTTCCACATTCTCTGGATTCTTTGCTGTTTAAATTCCTCGAACAAATTTCATGTTTTGTTCGTTCTCTTTCCTGCAACTTATATTTCTTGTTTTTGCTCTGAATGCAATTATTGTACTATTTTAGGCAGTGGCGTGCATTCTATGGAATGAAGGGAATGAGTCATTCCCCTAAGCGATGCAGAGAAAAAATCCTTTCAATATTTAAAATATTCGTTGCTTATGGCCAGAGCAAAACATTTACTCATTCTAAGATTCTGAGCTAAGTACCAGTGCTTGAATCGTAACAATCGATGTTTTCAAAACGGTATGTAATTGTGAGTGCGCGAGAATGAATTTTCTAATACGTTTTTTTTATTTTTATTTTACGTAAAAAAAACAGTTAAAAACTGCGTATGACGTGCTATGGGGAAAAGTGAATTGTGTGCACATTTTCAAAATTCTGTGATCCCTACACTAAGTCATATACTACTTAAATTTTGAAAACAGAAAAAAAAGAAGAAAAAACCTCCCATGTAATAAAATCTATTTTCAAGGATAAATAAGCAATAAATTTTAGTTTTGAAAGGAGAAAGAAAAGAAAAAAAAACTCCATCAGCAAAAAGAATGTCTATTTTCAAGATAAATAAATAATGAGGTACTGATATTCTTCATTCTTGCACTTCTGCCGCGACAACGCGAGCGATCTAATTTGAATGGCGTTATTGTTTCCACTTTCGTTCTGAAGACGTGCACAGAAATGAAGTTACCATATTTACGCCATCCAGAAGCAAAACAAGGGCTATCTGCGGCATTTTGCTCAATGGATCAGGAAACTGGACGAAAAACCTGATCGAGATGGGGGTCATTGACCCGGAAGCTGTAGTCACAATAGTTGTTACAGGTTGTTTACATACTCATTTATATACAGTCAAATGGTAAATAATGTGTCTATCTAATTTGTTAAAAATTAATGTTACTTTTCTTGTGATGCTCCATATAGTCTCTAATTGTATAGAAACAGTTATGCAGCAGAAACGATTTCACTTGGGATTTAAATTTTTCTATTGAATTTAATCGTTTAATGTCATCTGGCAAAGTGTTGTAAAATAATGTACATGTATTGTATGTGAATTTTTTGTAATGAGCTGTTGATGCTGTCACCTGATGAATATGATTTCTACGTCGAGTGTTATAGTAATAGACTTCGGCATTTTCTGAAAAAATATTCCCGCCCTTGAGCAAGTCATTTTTTTACAAAAACCACTGATTCGTAAATAAAAAGACACGGTAATGGTAGAATTCCTAGATTAATGAAGAGAGACTTACATGAATCACGTGGGTGGGATTTGGTTATTATTCGTACAATTCGTTTTTGTAATCTAAAAATCTGGGAGCTATAAGATGTATTTCCCCAGAATATTATGCCATATCTCAGGCGGGAATGAACATTCGCGAATCACACAACGAGCAGTATGAAGGCTGACGGAGTTTACGGGAGCTACGGACCAGCGTAGCATAATGAACTTTAATTTTTGTGTT
Source organism: Teleogryllus occipitalis (assembly GCA_011170035.1). NCBI lineage: Eukaryota > Metazoa > Arthropoda > Insecta > Orthoptera > Gryllidae > Teleogryllus > Teleogryllus occipitalis. The sequence continues at coordinate 56,395 of BLKR01002700.1, forward strand.
CAATTCTATTTTTTCATTTAAATGGACGTTCCATTAGGTTTGACTGAAATAGGAGACCTAAAAATTTTAATTGCATAGCACATCCAGTCAATACACCGTTCATTTTCAATGAAGCACAGAATTGTTTATTTGAAATGGAAAACTGCATTAAAACCGTTTTCTTTTCGTTTACTATTAATTTGTTATTTCGGAACCAATTTGAAACATCTGATATTGTGCTATTTACGGTTTCTTTATTGCAAAGGATGTTCGTATCATCCGCAAAGAGAACCGTTCTTCCGTTTAGAATCGTCGAGGGCATATCGTTTACGTAAAGTAGGAACAGAATAGGGCCTAAAATCGATCCTTGAGGAACTCCACATGCAACGGGCAAAGAGTCGGAAAGGTGCGTACGAAATGTTCCATCATTCCAGTAAGGTATTTCAACTTTCTGAGATCGTTGTTTAAGGTTCGAACATAACCAATCTAGAGCAATACCACGGATTCCATATGAAGGTAATTTTGAAAGTAAAATGTCATTATCAATGATGTCAAAAGCTTTTGAGAGATCTAAAAATAATCCAATAGGTGCCTCGTTTTGATCTAATGATGAGGCGACATCTTTAAGATAAGAAAATATAGCTGTTTCCGTTGATTTTGATTTTCTAAATCCATGTTGGCAATCTGAAAGCGCGTCGTGTTTACTGAGAAAGGTTTCCATTCGTACGTAAAAAAAGTCTCTCTAATATTTTTGAAAAAACTGATAGAAGAGAAATGGGCCGATAATTTTGAATTTCATTTTGTTGCCTTTTTTGAAGAGCGGCTTAATTTTAGCTGTTTTGAAAATATCTGGGAACGTTCCAGTGCATAAAGATGCATTAAATATGTGAGTTAACGGGTGTATAATGGCATACGCACAAGTCTTTAACAAAGAATCTGGGAATTCATCTAAACCGGACGAATATTTATTTTTTAGTTTACCGATTATTTTGAGAACTTCATAGGAAGAAGTTTCGGAAACGAACATTGTGTCTAAAATTTTGGGTGCACTGTCTGTTTTTGAATTTTGTGGCTGAAGACCCTTAGTGAGATCGGCAGCAATTCTCGAAAAGTATTGGTTAAAGAGATTAGCCACTGTTGCCGGATCGTTCACATTTATATCGTTATATTTTAAAACAACGTTCCGGTGAGATCGGCTGGTAGCTATTTCAAGTTTGAAAGAATTTTGGCTTTTTAAGAGTGTTTGATACACGCGCGAACTTACATCATAATACTATGTAAGTATAAAGTACATAATATCGAGATCGTTTATCTTAAGGTAAAGAAAGTGTTCTAAAAAAAGTAATTCTTTGTGTTCCGTTCTGCAGTTCTGCCTTGCGGGAAGGGCATGCATTGGCAAACTCATTCCGCGCAGTATACTCTCTGTTCCGCGCAGTAGTTGTGGCATCTAGCGAGGAAAGTGGAAACTAGGCAGGGAACCAGAGGGGTGGCACGATGATAGATTTCCTAAATAGGGCCCTTCCAGTCCCTCTCTTGTCAACTTCCAGTTGCTGGTCAGTGACGAGAGGCGACACTGGGAAAAATTCTCTTGTGCTTTCGGCCTTTTTGTTGTTGTTTTGAGCAGTGGTATCGTGTGTAGTGCTGTCACTTTAATGTCATTGAGAAAATTTGGACCCAAATAAAAGGTTACGTGGCAGGGAAGAAAGAAAAATGTACGTTATCTGAGGTGCAAAAGCTCATGAATGAGGCTGTGGAGAGGACAACAGCAGAACAATGGCAATGAGGTAGGTCATATAAAAAAGGTAAATTCGAAAGGCATGGGAAGACGAAGGAATTGTACAACAAAATTTTGAAGAAATTATTTCTCTTCAATATTAGAGTTCCATCCCTTCCAAACAATCATCAGAGGGAAGTGACTCTGAAATAAGTGGAGTATTTCCTTTATAACAGTAATTTATTTGACAATTAAGACTGTGTTAATAGTGTAAATCCAGTAGAAATTCTTGTCTTTGAAATGTTAGAGAACATCTCGGGGTAAATTAATGTGCTTCGCGAAGTGGAGAAGAGCATTTAACATGGGACAAAAACTGCAGTTGTGACGACATGTGCAGTCATCCACTGACAGCATCGCTTGTCTTTCTGTCACCGCGATCGGGCGGTCCTCGCGGCTCTTCCCCCAGCCGCTCTAGCACGTGCTCAGCCTCCCGGCGTGGTAACGCCGCCCCCCAACCACAGCCCGCTCTCAAGTCGGTTCTTATTTTAATCGGACCACTGGCAAGATCAACTGTCAGGAGCATAAAACATTACTGATATTTCGAGGAATCAGCGTACACAAGAATTGCAAACGTAAGTTTGGATCGTATTCGTCCTTAGTCTACTATGGGATAAATTCTACGGATTCACTAGATACCTGGCCCATGACAGTCTTTGGGGCAAGTTACTTGACAGTTCTTTTAAAAATTTAGCTACATTGATTCCTATTTTCTTTTTAGGGAAAAGAAATAATCCATTAAAATGAAATAATACATCAGACAGTTTTCAATTTCTAAATTGAGAGTAAAATTTAAAAAAGAATCTAGGATTATCGAATAACGCTGAAGAACAGCTTACAGGTTATTCTTTATGTCCATTTTAAATCATTCAGGCAAAAAAGCGTTCAAAATGTAGCTGTACTAAATTATAACTATTATCATCATTCATATGAGCAAGTATTTTTTGCGTCGATTACAATTTTGAAATTGCAATACACACTCCATATGGAGGTAAAATACAAGACCACTAGGAGTTGGAAATTTTTGAACGGGAGTATAACACTACAATTCATTGGCACATCCAATGCCAGATACTGAAAGAACATATTTAAACAATGCAATGCATGAAAGTAATGAAGTATGAAAGAAATTTGTCTAGACATGAAAATACTTTTAAAATAATTTACAGCGTCGGCGACCCCACATTCAGATAGTAGTACAATATTATTTTCTGCATATTAAATTATAATTAGAAAGAGATATATATTCTTTATCATTTCATGTACATACTGTCCATTCCGTAAAGAGGGCACACAATCCAATTCCGTGCTTGAAAAACTAGTTCAACATTCACAATCTTATCTACTAGATGGTCAGATAAAAAACCCATGAGTTTTATCTTTTACCAATCCTTTTTTTCTTTTCAAATTTAATTTCAATAATGTTTAAAATTAATATCAAATCATGATCAAATAATATTTTATAGACAACATTTAGGCGCTTATTTTAAAACCATTAACAAATTAATAAATATAAAACCGAAGGTCGGAAAATTAAACTTTGTAAAGTGGGTGGTCAAATATGCACCACCTTCCTCTGCCCTGAACTACGAGTACCATGTTAATTGTGAATCAATTATTGGTAAAAGAAGAATTCTGGACGTCTTAAGAAGAGACTTGAGTTATTCAAACTCATTTGCATTAACGATTTATATTCTGATTGTTTTCCCCACCATCTTATGTCTGATTCTATGATAATTTTACCTGCGATAATGTACCCTCATTAGAAGGATTATGATCAGTTTGAAAGACAGCCTCATGAAGAATTCATTATGACTGGTTTTATGCGTATAAGAAGCTGCATCAGGAAATGGAAAGACAAGTAGGTTGCATAAGATCAGCCGACGTTATTGTGTTAAGTTGTCCGTGTAAAAAGCCGCACGGCCCCTGCCAGGACAAGCTCTAAGCTCCCGGCTGGTCTCCCGACAAGTGTAGTAATATAGTACATGCGAGTGTGTGTCTGTGTGTATGTATGTGAGGGGTGAGGAAAGGTCAAGGTCAAGGAAGAAGAAGGAAAATCCGCGCGGTCCTTAGCTCGTTTGTTAGGGTACTTCTCTGGCATTCTCTTGATGATCGGAGAAACCCCGGAAATCCACCAATCAGAGCAGCCGGCCTCTAGAATTTTCCTCCAGACAGCGGCTGAATTCGCCCAAGCTATATAGCTAGTGTCGAAAATCCTGCCACCCTTGGACTCGAACCCTAGGACCCCCCGGTCAGAGGCACTGCAGTGACATGTGTTACGTCGGCCGTTGGCATAAAAGCGTGCGCAGGAGTTATTGCTCGAAAGCGTATGAAGACAAAGCTGGGCAGCGAAGCGGTAGAGAAAGTTTCACCCTGTATGCACGCCACTTCTTCACCTCCACCCGTCTGTCACTTGGACCGTCACTATTCGTCTCGCTCGCAGGTACTAACCGCCGCCCGCCTGTCATCCGGCCCTGTCACCGTTTCCAAACGCCCTTTTGACCACCACCTGCCGTCCGGCCGTCGCATTGCCGGCACCGTTTGCGGGTCCGGTGGAACTGCGCTTGGCGTATAGAATTGTTGTACCCAAGTTCACACCGGGAGCGGTGGCTCAGTGCATCAACTGATGTCATTGCAGTGCCTCTGACCGGGAGGTCCAAGATTCGAGTACTGCCGGCGGCAGGATTTTCGACACTGGCTTTTCAGCTAGGTGAAGTCAGTCGCTGTCTGGAAGAGAATTCTAAAGGGCGACTGCTCTGATCCATAGTTTTCCGTGGTTTCTTCGATCAACACCAGGCGAATGCCGGGGCAGTACCCCAAGGAACGGGCCACGGACTGCGAGCGATCTTTCCTTCCTCTTCCTTGTCCTATCCTCACCCCTTACACTAACATGCACTACACTACCACACAAGCCGGGAGGCCGGTAGGGGACTTACAACTTGTCCCGGCTGGGGCGGTGCCCCACTAGTGGGAGATACCTAGCTGCGGAAAACCTCGCTAGTCGACAGTCGGTTGGCGCCGGATCTCACCATCGATTGGGGAAAGATCACCGCCACCTCCCGATGAAAAACACGCACTACACTTACGGGAGTAATGACCTAAGTAGTAAACGCGCCCGGAATCATTAATCTATCAAAAACCCAAGTTCAAGGGGTCAAACCCAATCGAAGTCGTTGAGTTTTAAGCGCGAAGAGATTCTTGATACGCCATCCTTCGGAGGCCAAGTGAAGTCTTCCGTTGTATTTTGCATGTAAAAGATCCTCAAGCTTAAAAGACACTTCAGAGCTTCACAGCTAGATGGGACGAAAGGAGCGCAATGAAATTTGCGTGGTTTGAAGGCCTGACGGTCGCTGTGGCACGACAACTTAGAAAAAGCCGCCCCCGCCCCCGCCGCCACTGCCCCCGCTGCCCCCGCCGCCCCCGCCACCCCCGCTGCCCCCGCTGCCCCGCCGCCCCCGCCGCCCCGCCGCTCCCGCCGCCCCCGCCGCCCCCGCCGCCCCCGCCGCCCCCGCCGCCCCCGCCGCCCCCGCCGCCCCCGCCGCCCCCGCCGCCCCCGCCGCCCCCGCCGCCTCGGCGTGGGCAGGCAGGTAGTAGACAGTCTGCTTTTGACGAACGTCTCAAACCCCAGAGTGTTGAAGCGTGAGAACGAAGTTACATGAGCGAATCTGTTATCGTTGTAGGCGGTCCTTGAGTTCAACTGAGCCCTCTCTCGGGAGGAGTGGCGGATGGTTTTGCCACGACCCCTGAGGTAAATGACTCCATGATCGTTTGAGAATTAGAACAAAACAAATCATTTCGTATTGCATTTAATAACGTCCACACGTTTAGTGAAAGCTGCATTAGCCGTCAATACTACAAAGATGACGAAATATTGTTTTTTTAATTTGTTTATTTTAATTAAACATATTTACAATGGTATATAATCATCTTTCTCTATCTATAGTTAGTAGTAAACCATACACATTTTATATTATTTCCAACTGTGTCTATCCAATTACCTTCTATTAATACTTCCTTCATTAATTGTCGTAGTTTCTCGGCCCTGTTGTACTTCGCCCGGACAGAAATCACTTCAAAAGTCATAAGTATTCTATTTTCTTCAATCCTCAAATGTGTTCAAATCATTCTAATTGAATATATTTAGAAAAATCTTAATGTATTTTTTAATGGTTATATTCAGTCTCACAACCAGAATTTTACAAGGGGGTTGTAGGTGATGGTTATGTGCCAACTTGCGGCCAAAACAGAGAAGTTTGAATTATGCTGGATTTAAAAGTTTATATGTATTTCTTGGTTTGTAGTTTTTTATTAGATGAAATAATGAAAGTATCATGCACTGGCCGTATCAGGCAAGTGCCATCTGTAAATATATTAGATTAGTTTTAAAATGCATATCTTAACAGGATCCTTAACTTATTCAAATGAGATATTGAATTTTTGTTATTGTACAAATTTATCAAATAATACTCGTAGTAATTATATATATATTATATATATATATATATATATATATATATATATATGATATTAATACAATATAATACTAATATAATAATAATAAATTTGTCATCGACTCTTGGAGGTAACTGGACCTCATGAGCCACCCCTCCCCCTTCTTAGGTACACCACTGTGCCCACAATGCATACGAAAATTTGCATTTACACCATAAAACAAAATAATACGCCTAATTTAACACGTCTCCTGTTCCTATGAGAACATTAAACTATCTCCCCACGTCCAAACCTTCCGACTGTAAGACATATTTACTGTAATATTCTCAAAAATAAAAATATTTTTCCGCACGTTTTGGTGCATTTCTCAATTCTATGACCGTCCTAGCAAGTCCACGCCAAAATCTGTGCAGTGACGGGGAGTTCAATGATAATGTTTGCCGTAGAAATTGTAAACGTCTCTGACCCACATGTGGTTCACGGACGTAGCAAAATCATCGAGTGTTATGTCTTGTGAACCACATATGGATCACAGGACAGTGAACGTGTTAAATTATTTCTTTACTGCTTGTTTTTGCTTGGCACAAACACACCTACACTCTATTGGTTGGTTTCCTTTGTCGCGAATGACACTCGGTGCAAACAGTTTCACTCGCTAACGCGCATGTCGCTGATTGATGGAATCTTCACTCGATACGCCGGTTCACTGTTTCTAATCACCCACACGCTGCCGCTAGCTCCGTGGAGGATGGCGTGGAGAATCCCCTCAGCAACGTTCTCTGGCCTGTCACGAAAGTAATACTGTGTTTAAGTTGCATTATTTTACTTTTTTATTTTATGCTGTTGATAGTTTATTGAGAAGATAAAAAGTTTAGGTGTGGTGTAATGTGATAAAAGTAAATTGCTACTACATTATTCTTGAGAGAGAACTAATAATTTCTACAAGTACCAACATTTTACCTCCTACAAGACAATATAAATAGTATTTATTTCTTGCTAAAACCGTTTACGTCAAGTAATTCTTTGCAGATTTTTATTGAATTCCCTACATTCCTTTGAATGTTTTGTTCAACTACATCAAATAATAAAAAAATAAATTTGCAGACAATTGACGCATAGAATATGTGATTCGGTTGATTCACAATTTGTGAGGGGAGAAAAAAAAAATTGATTTATGTTAGAGGATTTAGAATGATTGTAGAGAAAACAAATTAAAAGAAACGTTCATTCAACATGTCCCTAGCGAAGTTTCTGTACATCTCTGAAACATTGATGAATTGCCGATTGATCGGGGAAGTCGACAATATTCACATCTGGCGATTAAAATCGCGTTTCGCATCTCGAATGGTAAAAAACTATTTTGTTTATAGTGCCTCACCCGTCAGTTGAAGGTCTCTTGTCGCAATCTTACTTTCGGGCATAAAAAGACACTCACGTTAATAGTACTTTAACACGTAAATAACTTCATTTTATCAGCAATAATCTTTCTGCAGAGGAGAGGCTTAATTAAAAAGACAATTTCTCATCGTACATTCCCAGATATAACAGATAAAAAAATATTTTAAAGATTTTCCTGTACAAACAAATTGCACGCAAAAACATACTTTTCTCAGCTAATGCTTTAATTGGATGTGTATATTTTTATTTTACCAAGTAATGAAAATATTTCGAGGATCATTTATGTTTTATAGATTGAAAATCAGCATTTAAAAGAAGGAGTGATAAAGATATTAGCAAAGGATTTGTGAATTGTACTAGGAAAATGTAAAAAAAGACAAGGACCAAGGGAAAGGTAGGTGCAAATGTTGGGAAGTATTCTGACCTTGAAACGGAATGAGACAAAAATGCGTTTTGTGCGCGATGTTGTTTAGCGTGTACGTAGCAGAACAGGAAGGCTGTTCAGAAAGAGGGCAAGAGAGTAATGTAATAGATAAAGAATAAGTGTGATCTCTCACTTATGCGCATGATGTGGTTATTTTGACAAAAAAGAGAGAAATAGGTCAAGACGTGAGAGATATGCAGCTGAGTGCAGAAAAGTGTAAGATAATTACGCGTAACTCTAACGGAGGGATATGACGTAGTAGATACGAAGATAAAAGTATACATCAAATGAGAGAAAACAAATATTTGGGATATAAAAATATTTGAGAAAACAAATAATAAAGGAAAAAAGCGGGTATAGAGAAAATTAGAGAAAGGGCGGAATAGTGATCAGGAGGTATGGGGGATTGGTAAAAGACAATTTAGTATGAAATGGTTGTGGGGAGTTTGGGTGTTTCTTATTTCAGTTAGTAGCATTTTGTTGTGGGTAGCGGAGGAGTGGTGGAGGGAGGAAAGGTGGTTTGTCAAGTGGTATCTTTAAGATAGTGCTTGGGATTAGAGAGAGCCATGCCAGAACTTAGGGAAAATAACCTTCCTCTATGGCCAGAATATGTAGTTATAAAAGTCGTGGGAAAACAGCACATGCTTTCTCGCTCGTAATTTCATGTAAAATTATGCGAAAAGAACTCAAATTCTCGAAAAAGTGTACATGACCTTATTTCAAAATGTATCTTTAAGGAACAGATTTAATTAAGGGGGAAAATCTCTATCTTCATAATTTTAGTTGTAGAAAGACGCCGAAAAACTTCGAATTTTTGCAATTTTCGAAAAAACACACTTTTTCAATGAAATTGAGACCTGCGTCATTCTTTTAACGTACTTCTCACTATCCAATAACAAAATATAACCAAAGACAATGGAGCCATTTTTTTAAACATTTTGAGAGGCCTAGAGGCTTCATGTAAAGTATCCCTCAAAATTAAAATATGTTTCAAATTCAAGTGGCCGTGACATCAATCAGATTGATTGCGGCATGTCAATTTTGGAGAAAATCGGCTAAAAGGTTTAGCCGCTAGCGTTGTTCACTGACGGACAAACGGAATAAAAAACACACGTTTTGCCGTCTTTCGATTTTTCGGTATCAACTATCCACAACACACGGATTCTGGCAACATCAGCTGTTAGAGGATATTTTCCTAAATTTTGCAACTGGGTTTATCCACTTTTTCGTTACCAAGGCTCTGTAAGAAGATTTTTTTCTCCCGAAATTTTTTTTCGCGCAGCATTTCATAACTTTCTCTCTACAGCGTAAGCGGTAGCGAAAAAGTAAAATGGAAAAGAAACAGGGAGATATAAGTTAAGGAAAAAAGCTGAAGAAATAGTATTAGAGTATGAGGAGGTTTTACAAAGTGGACATGGAGGAATATTAGCTAGGAAATATTGGAATGAGGTAAAGTAAGGGAGAATAGGAATAGGATATAGTTGGAAAGGGAGAGGTTCTTTGACGAAAGATAATATTATTCGAGATAGAATGTTGTTAAGTGGTAGAGACAAGCGTTAATTGCAAGGTTATTAGGAATAATCTTGGAGGTGCTAGAAAGAGATTTTTACGAGGGAATTACCCTCAAAGTACAATGATTTCAAAAAGGAAATATTAGGGTACAATGTACCGAAGGGGGGGAGAGGGGATAGGATACCGTAAGGAGGAGAATGTAGGAAGTTTAATAAGATATAGCTGAATGGGGAAATGCGGGGAGCTGGAAGAGATGGAGATGTAAACAGGAAGTTATGTAAATGTAAATTTAATTGTTGTTCAAGATATGGATGTGATTAGGGAGCAGTGTAAATAAAAGATAGACGTGGAAATAAAGGAAGCGGAATCCATGAGGGAGGGGTCTAGTTTTTAAGGAGAATTTTTGTATTGATATGTGTGAATATGTCTTAGCTAAAGCTGTAAACAAAGTTAATGACGAATTATTATACTAATATGTACTTCCATCTCCCTGTTATCTTACGATAGTATACATTTTAATCTGCAATTCGTTTTGAAACCAAGATAAGTTTCTTATATAAATGAAGTTAATGCTAGTTGTGGATACGTTCGTTAAAGCAATTCACTTAAGAATGAGGGCGAAAATAATTTAAATAACTACTGCTCCCAGGAATATATTCTGAAAGTCATAATGTTTGGGAGAGTATACACGCATAAAAACCAAAGAGAAAATATTAGTACTGGTAAGTAGCATTGACCTGTAACGTTGATTTTCTTCAATACTATTCAACAATATAAATGCAACTTCAATGATTGCAACAAAATTCTTACTCTTGACAAGGGGTTCTATTCATACGGTCCTGCCATTCCTGTGCCATAATTTCAGTTAAGTGATGCAAATCCTGCGTTGGCTCCAGCATCTGAGTTGACGTTCCTCCTGGACAGACAGTGATGACACGCACGCCTGTGCGATCGAAGTTTTCTTTCTCCTGTGGAAAATAAGTGAAATATTATATTTGTTCTGCATTTTAATAATTGTTAATTATAAGCTCATTTTAAATGGCGTCGATTCTCTTCCAAAAATATAGAAAAGGTACTAATTTTGAGAAATCTTTTGTCAAGTTCAAAATAATAGACATTGTACTGTTCTGCTGTAGATAGGGGTACATTTAACTTACGTATGTCATTAATGTATTATTTTATGTTGCCCAGAACACTGTAACTTACCAAAGTGACCAACCAACCAAGAGTAATGATCAATGAGAACTAATACCAAGGAATTAATGTCCTCGAAATTTTGTATTCCTGTGGCATTCTGTTACGTTAACACAATTGTACGTAATATGAATTTTTTAGCTCATTGACTGTTTGCGTTTCAGCCTTAAGAAACAAGTAAAAAATAATAACGTACAATGAAGGAATACATGAAATATCAGACGACTAATGCATCGTAATAATTCAGGAACATAAAATTGCCGTGGCTTGGATCTCACAGATCTATTGCGAGCACTCCCGGGTTAAAACGAAGTCTCCAGGAAAGGGAAGACCCTATTACCAAAGAAAAAATATACAATCCACTAACCCAGTGATCGTTGGAATCAGTGCCTGACTTTGACTTTTGTGCGCCCCAGGCTGTCAAATATTTTAGCGCCTTTTTAATTTGCTTTTTTAAAAACATTAAACTATTTATAATATTGATAAATAAATATTGTACGATATTTGTAACCGATGCCAATATTGTGTACGTAAAATTAATTGATTATACGTATAAATAATTCTCACCTCGATATTGATTTAATAAATATTCGATAATTTTGTATTCATTTTATCTGTATGTACCAATGTGTAAAATTTTTCTTTTGTTACAAAGACGTTCTTTTGTTACAAATATGAAAAGAAATATTTCTGTAAATGAATTTGAGGCGTAGTTTTGTCGTATATATTTATTTTAGCATAAAGCTTTTTCGGCCGCATAGCGGACATCTTCAGTGCTATTCTGAGGCGGTTGGAGGCCTCGGTCGGTACAAATATTCCTATAAAAAACTTCAAAAGTTCGCCTTATACAATTTTGCATCCGCCGAAATTCGGCCGCCCCCAAAAATTGCGCGCCCTAGGCTGCAGCCTACTCATCCTATTGGGTAATTGGCACTGGTTGGTTCACTCACCCCGCAGGAACGACTGAGTCCCACCACGGCGTGCTTGGTGGCGGTGTAGATGGGAATAGCAGCGCATGGCATGAGGCCAGCTGCAGAAGCTACGTTCACCACTGTTCCGCCGCCTCCGCCGCTGTCCTTGCCCATATATTTCCAAGCTAGCAGCGTTCCCCGGATCACACCTTTCTGATGAGATTACAGTAGTTATGACAACAGTGATAATATTACTCGTACATTAAATTCGTCTATAGTACTCGCATCATCTTTTGAAACGTAAGGCGACGCGGCAGATTGTGTGTCTGTACGTATCTAGAAGTGTGTAAAGGCTAAGTAGGCAATGATGTAACACTAGTCATGAAATGAATCTACTTAGGAAAGGCTCTGGAGTGTGAAACATAACAACAATTAAATGCAAATGTTGTCACTTACGAGTATAAGTGCAGTTAGCAGAGGTGTTTTAAAGTTTGTGTAACATTTTCATGCATTTTAAACAAATTTTAAACAAATGTTTGTAACATGTCGTACGATATTTAAAAATAGACCCAATCAGTATAGTACAGTTATCAGTTTCACATTTAATTCACTTTACTCGCATAGCGATTCTTTTCCTTATAGGAACTTTCTAAGCAAATGGAGTAGACCCTATCTCCTAATTGTGCCGGGCTAGAGTCTGCAGGCGGTCATACCTCTGAGGTTTAAAACTCAATAGGACTAATGTACAGAAGATATATTGTACTGTAGGCCTATTGCGACCGAAGGTCTAATAACACATGAAGTCTGCTATTAGATGGTTCAATTACACAGAAATAATAGATATACACAGAATGTCTAATGGATATGCATAGAAGATCTAAATTGTAAATGAGATCTTACAGCAAAATTTTCATTTTTTATTGGACAGCAATTTATGCCCGAAAAAAAGTCTACATTTCAACCATGTCAAAATAAATAAAAAAAACGTATGGAGCTGTTTTGGAGGAAATTTTGTATATTTATTCTAATGACATTGATTTCTCACGAATGTATGTAAAAACTATTGATATTTTAAAAATATCGTTACTGATTTTATTTAAATATATAATATTTTATTCCATATTTAATTAGTAAATAAATATCTTAAAATATGTAGTTAGTAGAGTGTGCAGACAACATTTTGAACTTTTTGAACGGAAAAATCTCTTGAGAGAAACCTTCTTTGTTACCAAACCAAGTATCTCCCACCAACGGGGCACTGCCCCAGCGACGACATGCTCTGGTCTCCTGACATGTAGTAGTGTGGTGCATGTGAAAGTAAAAGGTGAGGGTAGGATAAGAAAAATGAATGAATAATTGTTCGTGGTCCGGGGTCCATTTGTTGGAGGTACTGCTCCAACGTTTGCCTGGTGTTGATCGGATTGAGAGCTTCTGATCAGAGCAGCCGGCCGCTAGAATTCTCCTCGAAACGGCGGAATTCGACCTGGCTAGTGTCTAAAATCCTGGCACCGTCGGTACTCAAATTCTACGGCATTCCTGTCAGAGGCATTGCAATGGCATCACTTGATGCCCTGAGGCATTTAAGTCGGTCGTGGTTCAAGTGAAAAGACTAGGAAGTCGAAGCGACGTATGGAGAAACCAAGCGTAATACCGTTGCAGGATCCGAAGAGATTTTCCGCGGTTCGTTAGCAAGACTCGCTACTCGCACTGACTGACACACTGACGCACGCTGAACTCACCATTAATAAAAAGGCTGTAAGACATATCATTAAGAAAACACAATTTTATTTTTGACAGTATTTCGTAAATTCACAACTAAAGATGTTACTTATCGATTAAATATAAAAATATATTCCAACATGCAACTAGCATTTCAAGGAGCGGATATAGTGAATGAAGTTGCCTTTGTGTGTTGCTGTTGTTGTATATCATCTCTTAGATGCAACTATATTGTCTTTAAGTGGGTAATTCTGGGGTTCATATCTCGCCGGTGGCGGATTTTTAATACTATCTTCAGAACTGTGTCGAAATCAACCATTTTGTACGAGTATTTTAGGAGACATTCGCTCTGATAGGTAGTTGTCCGTGTTTTCTCCCATCAATACTCGGCAAATTTCTTAGCAGTACCCTTACATGGACCGCGCACGATGCTTCTTTCTTAAACCTTGACCTCTTCACCCCTCTTACCCCTTATACACACATACACACACACACACACACACACACACACTCAATTACACTACCACACACAATTGGAGAGCTTAGAGCTTATACCGTCTGGGGTGGTGACCCGTTCTGGGAGATAACTGGAGTATTGTGTCCGTCTTGTTTACACTTTATTATATTTTCCTTCGTTGCTTGAAGTGGGTGATAATGCTGCTGTTCCTCCAGAGCAATCTCGTAGAATATAAAATGTTTACACCTGAATGACAAAAGTAATGTGTAGTATTTTTCATGTACCACATTGACATCAATTTCAAGGTCCCAATTGAAGTCATTGAAAATGCCTGCGCAGTTGACAACGATGTCCAATCCTTTGAAGCGTGTTTTTACAGTTGCAAAGGCCCCTGTAAAAAGGAATTTTCAATTCAGTAATGGTGCATTCGTTCACAAATTCTTATAAATTTGTTCAACACGTATTATATCAGGATGAATCATTTGGTCCTAGTCTATGTTACCCAAATTTAAGTGATATTAATTTGTTAATTATACGTTGCATGAAGATGATTATTTAATATATCGAGTTAGTTTTTGATTTTTATTTTGATATACCCTCCTAACTGATTTTACAGGATCAATAATTGTAATATGTAAAAATAGTACTTAGCAGTACTATTTTTTTTATTGACACACTGTTTTAACAACAATGATTGGCGTCATTTCTAAATCCAACAAAAAACTGAATATTTCGGAAGATCGTCTACGATATTGCAGAATTTACAGAAACCGTGTAAACCATTAATCAAGAGTCGACGGTCAGTGAACTTCGAAATATAATGCTACCTTCCATTTCTGCGTCGTCGCACACGTTAGCCCGTACAAAAAAGCAGCGTTGAGAACCAAACTCTTCCTGAAGTTGTTTCATCACACCCTCTCCTGCAGCAGTTACATCACATATTGCTACCTGTCAGAAAACAATTGATGTCATTACATTTCAGTTATTTTATAATCAAACATTCAACATTTGATGAGTTGGGATGTGTCAATAGATTTTCCTCTTTTAGCTGTCTCTCATGCGGCCTTGACTAGGTCAGTGAACATCATTATGCAACGAGAGGCAGCTATCTAATGTGAGAATTACGCAATTGGGCTAAAAAAATAAATACAATTACTTATTTATACTTGACAAGGCATTGAATGTACAATATTTGAATGGAAGTTAACTGTTGCGCTTGTACTAACGCTTTTTATGTATTTCGGTTATGAATTAAGTTATTATTCTATACACACCATTCAATAACAATTACACTGAAATTACTGATAACTTTCGTTCATATCACCTTCTGGTGTATCGCTGATGGGTGAGCATTTATAGTTTCTATTTAAATTTAGTTATTATTCTGTATAAATCGTTCAATAATAATTGCACCGAAATGCCCAACGGACTACTTTCCAAAGCGGGTATTCTGTGAAAAATAAAATAAAAAACTACCAATCCAAATTTGACTGAAGTTGCCTTTGCCCGGGTACCAACTCTCTCTCTCTCTCTCTGTCTCTCTGTCTGTCTCTCTCTGTCTGTCTCTCTCTGTCTCTCTCTGTCTCTCTCTCTCTCTCTCTCTCTCTCTCTCTCTCTCTCTCTCTCTCGCTATTTTCTGAAAAGCCTTGCAATATCATACCACGTCACACCCTGCCCAGCCTTACCTGCCCTTCCCCCCCCCCCCGCCCTGACGGCGATCTCCACCTCTCTCTGGTCTCCTTGCCGGGTCCAGCCTACCTTTTCTCGCTCCGCTCCACTCTGTCCGTCCAACCCGTACGCCCAACCTGTACGCCCAACCCGTGCACCCACCCTTCTCCCAACCCGATCGGGCTGTCTCTCCAGGCTCGCCCCGCACCACGCCCCGTCACGCGTTGCTTGCTCCCGCACGACCAGGTCTCACTCCCATCCTCTGCACCACAGCGCCGCAATCCGTCACACCTCAATGCATTGCGGATTGCCAATAAAATATTTCACAAAAAAAAAAAAAAAAAAAAAAAATCACGGACAAATTGTGGATGATCCCCCAGATTCTCGGTAGATCGTAGGAAGAATGTACCCAGTTTGAAGACTGATCCGTACACCAAGCTTCCAAATGAACCATCGTATCGCTTTGTAGTTGATTTAGGGGCTTACAATCAGAACGAAACAATAAGCGCTTGGTTGTTTAAGATAACTGATGCGCTTACTGTAATTGTCCAAAATACCCCAAATCTTGCCTGCTAGCTCAAAGAATGACAACATTTTTTACATTTATGACAACAAAATTTTATTTTTGAAGTTCTAGTTTAGCGGTTTGCCGGGAGGATACCCTAGTACTGGAGATTAAAGGCACGATTTACGTATATCGCGACCAAGCGAGAAACCAGTATGTCTTTTATTTCTCTCTTGAATATTTTCCTATAATATCTGCGAAATCCATCTTCAGGAAGTTCTGAATACCTACATAACACTACCAGGAATCAACACTAATATGGATGTAAGATATTTTATTATAAGGACAATTAGTTTAATTTTGGAATTGCCCTTAATAAACATTTATAACTTTCGAACAATGAAGCAAATTGTACAATTTTAATAAGTAAACAAATGACAAGTATAATGAATAATGTAAAATTTATTATTATCATCAGGTTCTTTTATGATGGATAACGTATTATTATTAACGTATCTGATTCTTTTATGTATTAAAATCACTTTTTTCCTGACCAGATCTCTTTGATTGAAATATTTTTTTTCCCTTTTAGTGCCCTCTAAGTGTTAAAGATATTGGGTTTTCAAAGACGTTACTAATCAGTTTTCAGGTTCCGAGGTCTTGAATTGTCATCTTTCAGTCTAGTATGAATACTAATGTATGTTTTAAGGCGGGGAAATGTTACATTACGAGTATGATCTTTCCATTCCAGGCAACGCTAGAAGCCGAGGCTGGGATTTTGGACATTTGTCGAACGAGTAAAGTAACATTTCCCGCCATGTGTCACAACCCATTTTCTTTCATACTATGTCGCAATTCCTTACATCTATTTTAATTTCATAATACAATATTTCATTAGGTACGAGAATTGACCACGGCGCCCGGGCCCCTCGGACTCGTGATATCTATAAAACAATGGCAGCGCTCTGATCATTTTAAAATGAAATTGAAAGAAAAAAATGCTTTGAAAAGCAATAATAGATAAATCCATTGTAGCAATTGAACAATTAATACCGAAGAAATCGGAAGAAATGTATATAAACAATATTGTTCCTGGAAAAGAACGAATGATATGAACATAAGGATGTAATGTTGGTTTAGTTATCAGACTTAGTAAGTTGTTCCTTCTACAGCTAGAGGACATTGTAATGTATTTTGCAACTATTAATAGTAATTTTTCTACAGTCCAAGAAGGTGAATTACCCTTCCTTCCTCCTTTTTTGAAGCTGCCAATTTTGGGAATTATATGCGACATTTGAGGACGAAGCACTTTAAAACATTTGGCAACCCTGTAAAACTTTCAGTTTTATTTATGTATTGTATCATTGAAGGTATTTAATTCTCTTTGCGTGAGGTTACTTTTATTAAACAGTAAAATATGTCACTTGTAAATATTTTAATGGGAAGATTGGGCCAGGAGGGGATAGGTGCGGAGAGAAAAGTGGTTACTCCCCCCTCTTGTTTTAAGATTGCGCTCTCCTATGCAATTTCCTTTTGATTTTCTTACTGAAAAATATAGATAAGAATCTTGCGGTGTCTTACTCACCGAGAGAGTAGATATTGTGAGTGAATAATAACTTACATTCGCACCCTCTTGTAACAGTCTCTTTGCTGTTGCAATTCCAATGCCTCCAAGACCTCCGGTGACTAGCGCCGTTTGACTCTTCAAAGCCATTGTTCTGGGTGGATGAATCACTAGTTTGGAAAGAGAAGTGCATACAGCTTCAATATAATAATAATAATAATAATAATAATAATAATAATAATAATAATAATAATAATATTAATAGTTACAGCGAGCATAGAATGCGATCTCGGTTCGGTGGGTCACGAGTCCCGCGTAGGCATGGTTATTTACCTTGACGTTGTGGCTTTGGAACTGGTCTATCGTGTTATGTATCTCTTAGTTGTCCACTCCGCACACCCTTCTCCAGCATTAGTGGGGCTAGTTTCTACCAGGGCCGCACAGCGTGGGTTTGCGTGTCACAAAAGTGCTGCCCCCTGGGAGCGGTCCGTTTCCCTGTCCTTAACTCGTGGATTAGGAACTTATCTCGGCTTTTTACGACGAATGACGACCCCCAAACTCACACTTGACCAATGCCATCCACACATTAGCACATATAAGTGTGGGTGGGGTTGACTCGTCACAGTGTTTGGTGGCCATGGGCGAAAATGCCTTTACAGGTTCTACCATTGACGTAGTGTTGATGAAGTTCAAGTGTGGTCGATTAGCTATCTACGCTTTCCATACATACCGCCCCCACAGACTTCAGTGTCCATAGGGGTCGTTCATAAATTACGTAACGCTAAAGAGGAGGGAGCGGGTTTGAGGCCGCGTTACGCGCGTGACATAGGGGTAGAGGGTATTAGTTTATTGTTACGTAACAGTGGTATATTTTTACGTTTTTCAACGTCTGATGAAATAATTCTTTGTCAAAAGACATTAAAAGATGAACTAATTAATTTGTAATGACCCGTATAAAATTATTAGACAGATGAACAAAAATGAAATCAAGATTCTTAAAGCATAATACATAAATGTAAAAGTATTATTATCAAAATTATATCAACATAGAATAATTAATAAATAAACAAGGAAAAACGTAAGCCAGAAGTAAAGCGAAGGCAATAATTAAGAGAG
The DNA here is from genome assembly GCA_011170035.1 of Teleogryllus occipitalis. Classification (NCBI taxonomy): domain Eukaryota; kingdom Metazoa; phylum Arthropoda; class Insecta; order Orthoptera; family Gryllidae; genus Teleogryllus; species Teleogryllus occipitalis. Next base: position 75,065 of record BLKR01002700.1, read on the forward strand.
CACACTCAGATTCTTGGGAAATATTTATCAGAAGAATAGAACATGATCTACACGGTAGGCAAACAGATTATAAAGTGATGAAAACATTGAATAGTAATGAGTAAATAATGTACAAAATTAAAACTACAGAAAATAATACAAGTTTGGAACATTACGCAGACGGATGGTGATTGAAAAACTTGGAATGAAACAAATATGTACATACATAACAAAGATGTACACTTCTACTAATGTAGACGATCCCACGCGGGATGAACTACAAGAAGCACTTAAAAAATTTGAAAATTGAACAGCATCTGGTATGAATGGCAAAAATACAGATTTACTAAAATATTCCGGAATGTTATTTAACTTATGATACCTTCATTACTTTAATCTGTGCTGAAGAAATAAGCAAATTCCTAAATAACGTCAAGAAGCGAAAGTAAAATCTGTTTTTAAGAAGGCAACAGAGGAGACCCAAATAATTTCAGATGAATAAGTCTATTGGATACATCGTACAAGACCTATGCGAGAATAGTAAATGAAAAACAAAAATTTATTACAGACTAAATAATATCAGAAGAGCAAACGGGGTTTCGAAAAGTAAGATCAACCGCAGATGCTATTTTCACATTAAAAAGAACGATAGAAGAAAGAAGATAGTGTAAGTATAAGACACACTTCTAATATTTGTAGATCTAGTAAAATCATGGTCGGAATAAACAGTACAAGCACAGTGCCTAGGGCCTACGAACACGAAGGGCCTACATAGGGCCTCCTGATTATTTAAAAAGATCAGGTCAGAACTAAAAGTAAATAACATTAATACAAAATTATTCACTACATTGTAATGTAATTATAATTTATTATATATTATATTATATATTATTATATCACATATTATAATATTATTATATTATATTATATTATATTATATTATATTATTATATTATATAATTATAATATTATAATATAATTGTTTTAGGTTACCTAACAATTAAACAACTTTTTCCAATTTTTTAATTAGGTAAAATATGTTATAATAGTATCAAATTCGATGTTCGTTAAGATTTTTCTTTCTATACATATTAGTGCGAACGAAGTCAACCGATTTTGCGTCATTGTGAATCGTAAATAGATATAGTTTTTTTTTTTCTGAGGAATATGTCAAGCTTAATCCGGACTTGAGTAAAAGCCTTCGATAATGTTTACAGAGTGGTGCTGTGGAATGTTCTGGAAAGAAGGGGATACCCAAAACACTTGATAGATGTCATAAAATGTCTTTATGAAATGAGTCGTAAAAGGAAAACTGACAGAAGAAATTCCCACCAACAAATGCGTTTGATAAGATTGTTGCATATCGCCGACTATGGACGATCGTGTTCGGAACTTGGACACCAATGCAGACAAATGGATCTATTTTAAAATAATGTTTTAGAAGTCTCTTTTAGGTTTTCCAAAAAGTAGCACATGCAGTGCTTGAGTGCAGCAAAGAAATACTCCCTTATTTCACTGCAGTAAATTAGATGTTTTTACAAAACCACTCTCCAGTCGGTCTCCAACCACTGTGAGGTGCGGATCAGTCGTTACAGTGTTCGTAGTGCGATTCTAAATGAAACGCATACTAATTGTATCTGCATTTCAAAAACAGTTATCCTTATGTAACGGTCCCAAGTAAATTGGCCCTATGGAGCCACTTTCACTTGTGTGATTGTTAGAGAAAACTATTTGCTGACATTTTGTGTTAACTGAGAAGTTAAGGTTAGCTGTATGAAAAATCTTCTTTGGAAATGTCTTATGATGAAGAAGCCATCCCACCGATGACCGTTACAACAAATCAACAAAACCAAGCTATGATCACCGAACAGAATGAAACTACCAGTAACTCCAGTGGCTCTAAAAATTTACCGTACGCTATGTCAGAAAATACAAACTGACAAAAAAAATTTATTGCAGAATTGTGAGGTACAAAACAAATGTAGGTATAAATGAAAAACCTCCTTGACTCGTGCATTTAAAAAATATCTTGAAATAAGTGAATCAATAATAAATAAAACTTCTCCTAAAACTTATTCAATTCACCACCAAAAATCAACATACACTGGCAATTTGTCTTCGAGAAAAACGACAAATAATATTTTGTGGAATGACCTTTAGCACAAATAACAGCCTCCAGTCTTGCTAGCATTGATCTTACTAGCTTCCTTGCAAATTCAGGCGCAATTTTCCTCCATTCTTCAGTGAGGATCCTCTTGAGCTTTTTTTATCCGAAACTTTGTTTCTGCACATGTTTTTCCAATTCCCACCAAAAGTTCTCAGTGTGATTGAGATCGGGTGATTGTGGCAGCGTTTCGAGGCGCTTTGGTACATTATATAACAACCATAATTGCACTAGATGCGCTGTATCAAAGAACGCGTTGTCCTTCTGAAAATAATATGCCGGCTGAAGTCAATGATGAGCTGCACAAATTTGTCAACTGTGGAATCAATAAAATGGAGATTCCCGACACCTAACGCAAGCATACAGCCCTGTACGATAACGGAGCCCTCGCTGTGCTTCACAGTTGTACCTTACTCCATATGTACTACTCGGTTGCGAAAGAGAAGTGAGTAACATAGTAGTTAGGTAATAAACAGAAAAAAGTATCTTATGATGTGTGAAACAGAACCTTGAAACTTTAAATTCTCAGACCTGGAAAACCGGGAAAAAGCCTTGAATTGCAAAAAGACTGATCGCTGGTTACCTTGTCGCTGTAGATCTGACCATCAACTAATCTGTTTGTCATAACTTTGTGCCCAAGAAAACGTTCAACGCGAACGTTTCAAAGTGGGCTTCTGATGGTGTATGTTCATTTCTGTGCAAAGCTTATTTGTAGATAACACACAAAATATTTAATTTACCCCAGATAAAGCATTTTTATGCTTTCAAATTGCACTATTCTTTCCACTATTCTTTTCCAGGAAACCTCCAATATCAAAATTACATATTTTATTTCCAGAAATATTCACATAAGAAGAATTCATGGTATCATCAATGGTGAACCGTACAGGTGTATGTTCAACTATGAGAGCCACTGTACAGTATCGCAGCTCAGGAAAGTATGTTTATATCCAAAGAACAAGCAATAGTAATTGATTCAATTGACGGCGTCTCTATTAAAGATTATATCCTCCAAATAGCTAAAATTACTGATGATATAAAAGTTGGATTTGCTTCAAAAAAATCCAAAGAACTGTATTTGCTCTTTTCCTGGCAATTAAGGATATAGTTAAATATCCTACAGACAACAAATATTCTATACACATTAATAATACATCACTAACAATTTGTCCACTAATAACTTAATCCAAGAGACATAGAATGTATGTCATATTATTCTACACATCGTTATTGAAAACGAACTTAAGAAACTAAATGTTCGAATAGGATCTACGATGAACGTCGTAAGAGATGCTATGTTTAAACCTGGGTTCGCTCAACAACTCAGTTTCAGGAGACAAAGTTACGTGCATCCTGATGATGTAAATTAGATACCAAATATACTTAAAATCGAATATGAGAGTACAGTTTTTTGAGAATACACGTCCATTGAAACTATTACTCGTTTCATATGCACAGAACATGGCCATGTAGCAAAAAACTATGCTGGAAGATTCAGCTGAGAGCCCTGATCAAAAGTTATCTCTGTCAGTAAACGATTTCCCACCGTTGAATGCCACTCAAAACGAATGTATTAGCCCTAGCAAAGAGAAAATAAATAACACTGCACAGCCTCTTTCTACTCTCTCAACATCAATATCTTAAACTAATCAACTAGAAAAAATTAAAATCAATTATATGGAACACAGTCACTTAGAGATAGCCAATGTGAAAGAAAAAGGTAGAAAAAGGTCCAGAGTAGAAAAAAATTGATGATAATTACTTCATCTAAAATTATTATTTTAAAAATTAAAAAAATAATTCACTTTCTATGAAAACTGTATCTGAATTTATGCTAGATGTTAATTCGCCTGTTAATATGTTAGAAGAAACATACCACAAACTGTCAGATAAAAAATAGGAAAAGGAGATTAACTAATCTAAAAAATGTGTTTAAAAAACTCAATGAAGAAAATGGCAGACACAGAAAATTCAAGTGGTCAGTGAAGATTAGCTACATTAATTAACCTAAGCAATGATTGACTACATCATGCAATGGAATATCAATGCCTACATACCACAAAAGGTGAATTTATAAATTGTAGTTAATAAATTCAACCCAGATATAATTTGACTGCAAGAAACAAATTACATACGTCAAAAGTACGAAATTAAAAATTATAACGTGAACACAAAACATAGAACCAATGTAGAAGTAGTGAATGGAGATGTAGCTGTTTACACAAAAAAATTAACAATACAAGTGATTACCATCAACTCAACCTTTGAAGTTATTGGAGCCAAAATTTTTCTAACAAATAAATCTTTAAGCTGTGAAACATGTAGGACACCTATCACTGTAGTTCATCTGCTGATATAATGCCCTGACTTAAAAACGACTTAAGAACCAATTATGAACTATCTAAGTGTTACTATTAGTGTTACTATTGTAACGGTACCTACGACTACCTCCGAAAACCTTCTACAATGGCCCCCACGCTGGGCTGCCAAATATGTAATGGTACACGTTACCTATCCGTTCTGCTTTTCTTTCTCAAAACTAACTTACAAAAACTATGTAACGATCTTTACCTGTGCTCCTTTCATCTATAGTTCTTACCAAAATGTCCACTATTATGCCTGACGTTGGGTTGCCAAAAATACATACATCTGAAATTTGCCCGTTGCCTAGCTGCTTTTCTGATATTTATTCATACAGATATAAATACTGGGCGTGAGGCTGTGGCGGACCTATACAGGATCCTGACGTAGTATTCGGGCACGTGGGCGTAGGTCCTCATCTAACTACACATACTTATAAGACCAATTGCATTGGTTTAATGTCGAACCAACAACGTTCGACATCGTTTATTTTATCTGTTGTTTTTTTTTTGTTCTCCTTCCTCTGCTAGAGGCATAACAAATAACAAACAACACAAAATCGAAAACAATACACAATACACTAAATACACAATAAACAATACCCTAGAAACACGAAATTCTCATTCACACTGAAGATTTACACTATAAGATTAAAACCAAATCATTCATACTTGAATGCGCATTCTATTTTTTTGTTTTCACTAAAATCTATTTCTATTTGACAAAACTTGGTCTTGTACATTAGAAGCTATGAGTCTATTCTTTCTTCTTATCAATGCGCATTACCAATTTAAATAAAGTTAGTGCACTTTCCTTTCGTTGAGTTCAGCGACCTGCACCGCGCCGTTCTCATGCATCACCCTCGCCAAATATACGCAGCGTCCTTTCGTTTGTCCATTCGCAGCATCCTTCCATTTTTCACACACGTAATTCGGAAAAATTCATTTTTAAATAATTAATGTCTCTTCGTTATAACTGTTTATTACTTACGAAACGAGTTTAATCACACGGCTGATGATGCGACTGTTTATATTCGCGAACAACGTTCTCTTTGGAAATTTTGCAATAATTTTCCGCGTTTCACCTTCTAAACTTTCTCCGCTACAACTAAACGTTATAAAATTAACTTTGCTCGCGTGATTAGCACAACTTTCTAACAAAATTTTTAATTTCCGCGGAGCGTTTCAACATACGTCCTCCCTCAAGCTATTCTCCCCGCGTTCTCTTTCTCATTGTTGTCCCGAGACTTCCTCTTTTTTTTTCTCGAACATTTCACGATCACTTCCGGGTCTTCTATATAATATTATATATTTTTAAGTTAATCTTCTTCTTTCTGGGTCGTCTCTCTTTATTATTCTCATGCATTTTCAAATTGAATGCTATTACCGTTTTCTATTTGGTTTTCTACCATCTAAAATTTCCAAAGTTCTTTTAATCTGAAGACGGTCGATCCCCTTCCACCGCTCTGACGTCATACGACTCGTTTGGAATTTCCCACTTATACAATTTACATTTTCTTTTATGCCGTAGCCCCCCGAAATTTCTCCGCGTTGTGAGTAGTGCCATAATTTTCCCCATAATTTCTTCTATTAATGCCAAAAGTTTCGTTTGAATCGCTTCACGCGTTTACTTAATTTTTTGAAAAAAACAACTTTTTACATTAGATCTTAAGCTACAACAATGGCTATCGTGTCTAGTTGTGTGCTTAAAATGTACTTCACTAAATTGTTTATATCTTTGGAACGCGTGAACCGATTTCTTTCAAATAACTTCCAAAATGTTTCACTCGACAAACGCTACTGAACTATATTGTCCCCATTATGATTTTGTCGCGTCTTCTTAGACTTCCAAAAAATTATCGCTACGCGACACCGCTTTCATTTGTCCCCGCCTTTGATGTTAATACCACTTATTACATGTTTATCTTTATTCTTTGCCCTGTCTTCATTCCTGGGGATCCTGGATTGTTACACTATAAGTGTTACTAAGTGTTACTATAAGTGTTACTATAAGTGTTACTATAAGTGTTACTATAAGTGTTACTATAAGTGTTACTATAAGTGTTACTATAAGTGTTACTATAAGTGTTACTATAAGTGTTACTATAAGTGTTACTATACGTGTTACTATACGTGTTACTATACGTGTTACTATAAGTGTTAATAAGTGTTACTATAAGTGTTACTATAAGTGTTACTATAAGTGTTACTATAAGTGTTACTATAAGTGTTACTATAAGTGTTAATAAGTGTTAATAAGTGTTACTCTAAGTGTTAATAAGTGTTACTCTAAGTGTTAATAAGTGTTACTCTAAGTGTTAATAAGTGTTACTAAGTGACATAAATATGACCTATAAAGTATTGAACTTCTTATCTGAACTAGAAATATAAAAAAAGTTTAACGTGTCCACATCTTCAAGTGCAAAATTGAAAAATAATCTCTCAACATTTGTCACAACAGATAGGCAGCTATGACAGCTATTCTTTCTCTTGGATTGGTGTGAATAAACTTTTTTACAGTAATGGAAGTGAACATGCTTTTTACTAATTCTTATGCTTTTTTGTTATAACAGTAACCAAACTAACTCACATGCTACCTTAAGGCAACCATATATGTGATGAATATATATTACATCATATGAAACAATTCTCCTCTTTGGAATATATAATGTACAATTTATTTTATCATTTCTTGATTTTCCAAAGAACAATAAAAAGTAACTTGCATGGTAAATTATGCTTAGTATTTCAGTTAAGTAACAAGTGAATGAAGTTATTTCCTGTTAAAATATATTATCGTTGCTTGCTGAGCTGTTTTATTCAAAGTTACAAAAGACACTGGATAAGTTACTTTGGCTTAGATACTCAATTGAAATTATTGAAGGCGTTATCATTGTCAACAATATTATTTATTTTAGAAATAGCAGCTTTCGATGGCTTAGCCATCATCATCAGTTTTCTGCTGTGACTACGTAGTCGTTTTTGTGGCTCCCAGACAGCAGAAAACTGATGATGATGGCTAAGCCATCGAAAGCTGCTATTTCTAAAATAAATAATATTGTTGACAATGACAACGCCTTCAATAATTTCAATTATGTGAATGTCAACTACAACTCACCACTGAATCAATATCAATATTAGATACTCAATTTCATTTTTGAATTCAACTAAGATTAATTATGATATTTCTCATAATTTACAATTTCACATAGCCTATACAAATAGAAAAAAATGTTAACAGTATGGAAATATAAATAAGCTGTATTGAAATAAAATACCTATCAAATAACCCAGGAAAATGATGTTTACAGCAAGTGTTTTCGTCTTTCTTTCATTTCAAGCTAATTACTATATATCTACATATTATACTATCATATTGTTATATATTAATGTAAATAGAAGTGTTCATATTTTTGTACCATTTTGTAACACTTATACTTGTGTCATGTTTTGTTTTTGTTTTTATTCCATTTTTTAATTCTTGACTGCTTCAATATTGTTAATGTTTTGTACTAATAATGTGGTCGCTCATGACCTAGGAGTTAATGTGACCCTTATAAATAAACATAGTGTATAATAAAACAGATACACAGTATTATAGTTCTGTACAAGCCAAGAATGTCAACAGAGAAATGCTTTGCCCTAACGCAGCACGTAAATAGAAAATAATTAATGACGGGTGGCCTCTTCCGGGGATCCGTTGTGTCGTATAACACCAGCTGTGCTGTCAGCTCCAATGTACAAAGAATTCGGTCGTTACATGGGAATTCATTCAGAACGCACAGAGTAAGAATAGGCACAATAACACAATCAATTATTTGCATGTTTCAATCACAATCGAAATTGTTTAAATTACAGTCGCACCTTACGATGCCGAAGGCTGCGTAGTTTCCTTTCAATTTCTGCCGGCTTTGAAAATTAGTAATATCTGGCGCATGTATACCATACATGGGCTTCAAATAGCTTTAACATTATATTTTTATTGTACAGTTATTCAATAATGTGCTATAATATCGATGAGAAAAAATAAAAAGAGAAGTTATTCTTACCTCTTTTAAGGTGAAACTAGAGTCCGTCTTCCCTTTGCACTTCATCTTTGCAGTGTGAGAACTTGCAAGTGAGTGTTACATGATGTTTAAAGCGGCTTTGTTTGACGTGAATTATAACGAAGTAGATCACGTTATCAGGACTGCTTACCCTTCCTATATGATAAAAAGAATCTTCATTAAATCTCGTAGACTAAATCATTGTAGACCAACCAAGAAAGTGGAAAAATGAAAGATAATTGTAATATAATAATTTTTTTCGGTAAATAACGATTATTAGCTTGTTCCTGTCGTACAATGCCTTTTTATATCGCTTTGATTTTGAAATTTTTGCTGATTAATTAGGTCAAATCTTAAGCATTATATTTATGTTTCCTCTAACTTGAATGTTGAGCTGCAGAGTCAGTCAGCCTCAAATAATTGATAACACATTGTTATGGTAGAAGACCGGGAGAGTGCGGTAAGCAAACTTCCTGAGACGCGTTAAAGGTTGACTACGTCATGCAATTCCTTACGTCGACAGCGATTTCAAATATAGTGCTTTCTGTTTCAAATGCGATTTTACGTCTAAAGAAACATAACAAAATAAGAGTAGGGACCATGACCGCTTTCTGGTTTGTTTGCAAGTTTGTACTACAATCGCCACTTTTATTCCTTCTAGCGATTGTAAATCCGATTCACATAGCTCTACTGCAATGCGTAGATGGTGGAATATTTTGCATCCTATAGAATTTTAGCTCTTTGAGCAGAGATTTATTTGAAGCTTCTGGCTCTTTTGTTCCCGCTGGCAACATTTGCACTAGTATATGCGACAATCTGTTGGACGAATTCTCATACATTTTTTATGCACGCACATCCCCTAATTTTCGACTGGGTATCGAAACGTATAACGTAATATGTGGTATAAAAATATGGTATATTATAAATAAGGCAAACTGCATCTCTGAGATGTAAATAATTTGCGGGATGATTTTGTATAATCAAAATGTCGATTGACAACTGATATTTCATTACTCCCAACATATTAATCATATTTGGTCATTTCACTATCCTACAAATACTGTTCATAAAAAAAAGTGTGTAAAAAGTATACAAGTTCCCTGAGAAATGAGTGGGCAAGACCTTCTAACAACAAAGTGTCATTGAAGAAACAGCGAACTCTATTGCCCCGCAAAGCATTATAATTGCCATTCCGTTTCCTCTCTTGAAAGGAATGTACAATTCATAGAGGACGTAGGAACACTGATAAAAAGCGTGGCTGTGGTGTAGAGCGATGAAGGCTGATCATTCGGAACTCTTATCAGAGTAAAGATAGCGGCTGTTGTGAACGTCTATTTCGCACTGAAATGTGTAAATTACTGATTTCGAAAAGAAGACAATTTTTCTTGATCGATCTCGACGAATTCGAAGCCATGTGAATTTTTAAAGCATATATCTATTTTCAAGGCACTCTACATGAAGCGCTATCACAATTTTCTATCACAATTTAGCCAAATTATTTTTTTTCAAAAAAACAAGTAGTTTCGCTTATTCTTTGATGAAATAAAGTCAACTTATAATTATTTTCTCTTTAAAAAAAAAACGTTTAAAATGCGAGAAAGTATGCGCTATTAAAGCCCATTCATTTAGATTGATAGCATTCTTCTTTTTCACCAACACAATTAATGATGTTCCCAAAAATATCACGACCATGTTATATTTAACATTATTGTATAGTTATATCTACTAACTGGACATCTGTTATTCTTCCAATTACCTAAAAAAATTGAGAAAAAAAAACCACCACTCATTGGTTCCACTTCTTACGTCGATCATTTGACTTTGTGGCATACGTCCGAAAATACGGAGCGGTATATGTAATACAGAGAAAGTTATGTAATGTAAAGTTATGTAAAGTTATGTAATGCGAAAAATCTACGTATTTCGAAATTTTGACGGATATATATGATTTGGGATTCCTTGGTACTGAATAACGTGGTTTCATAACGTCTGTCTGTCTGTAGGTCCGTCCGTCCGTCCGTCCGTCTGTCCTCCGCCCGTCCGACCGCCCTCCCGTTCGTCCGTTCGTCTATCCATCTGCCTGTCTACCTGCTCGTCTGTCCGCCAGTCTGTGAAAAAACACTTGTGTGGAAACTATTCCTAGCAAATGCAGGTCATTCGAATTTGCAAATTCGAAAATTTACAATATCAATATACTCTTTTTTAAAAGAAACTGCATGACCTTCAACTCTATCATCAAAATTGTACTTTTGCTACATAATTTTTTGTTGTTGCTAACAATTTTCGAAAATATAGTGTGTTCGCCGAAAATGGGACCAGCCCCAATTTATTTTCATTTCTTTGCTACATATTAGGGGAGAAAATTGAAGAAAAAATTGGAACCGTTTTTGAGGAAATACTTGTTTAAAATTGTTTCAAAATTGTCTATGTTTACGCAATAATTACTCATACTTTCGAAAAATTGAACATGTCCTTGTTTGAAGAGCCGTTTTCAGTTAAAGCAAGAGCTTTCTGTTTAAAATTCGCCGTTTTCCGGCGCACGATTCTTTTCTTACGATGTAACAGCGCGAAAGTAAAAAACGTGTATTTTTTTATTCAACACTATTTCTTCAGAATAAAATTACATGCAAGTAAACTATACCATTACGTATGTTAACTGATACGTGCTGTAAATATTATATTTCGCAAGCTTTTGTATGGGAAAGTTAATTTTGAGAAACTTGTTTATTACTGAACACGATATTGGGAGATGGTATTGCGGAAAAGTAAATTTATTTGTATTGTTAGTATGAAATAGAGTGATGTCAAAATAATGAAAATATTGATATTAAATTCTGCCAAAGATATTAAAGGCCGAATGTACACAAAAATATTAGTCAGTTATTAGTGTTATCAAACTATTAATATACTACATAACCTCCACGTGTTTATAAATACATCGAGTGAGTCGATTTCGTGAGATTAGTTGTGGCAGGTGAGCTCAAGTACGTGTACTTGAAGTTTCGGGTTCGAATCCCCGTAAGGTGTTAATTTTTTAATATGTGATCGTGGCGTGGGGGGCCTTCACAGTCCCTCGCCTATTACATTTACACCATAATACGTGCATAATGTCTTGGCCTGATAGACAACTGTGCGTGCAATCTGTAACTGAATTGGTCCCTACACCCAGAACAAAGGTACAAGTACATGCACGGAGATGAGTGCGAATCATGGGCAATTATAATGCGCATCGTATAATGAGCAAATATGTAAAGGTGCAAGATCGAGATGGTTCTATTTGAAGTTCGGAGGGTGCCCTTCACTGACAATACTCCAAAGAAGTGGTAGGAAGGGCGATAGACCCTGGTAGGTCTTTTCGGCGCCGATATATAGGTAGCTGAGAAGAGGATAGGTCCTTACCGAAAAGCTAGCCCTGACTCAAAAGACTCCTTCCTACGTAGAACGAGAAAGTATGTCACATCCTTGACCACCACTACTTTATTTTTGGTTCAAAACAAAAATGTGTCCTTTTAATTCAACATACGAAATATTATTGATTAGTAATCAAAACCCTCTTTCGTTTCATATAAAAAAAGGTATCGAATACGAGAAACTGATGCGCTGAGATTGTGTCATCCGAAATCATAAACAGAATTTGGCGGTGACTCATCAATTTTTGGACCGATGATGTTGGAAAATATGTTTATGAATTGAAGTCAACTTCTGATTGATTTTGTTTTCGCACGCGTCCATGACTATGATACTTAGCCCTATTAGTGTAGTCCTTTTTATATCCCGAGAGATGGCGGTGTTTCGCCCCGTGGAACCTTGGATCCGGTGCTGACCTACACGGCGGCTTATCGGTTTTTCTTCTCCAGGTATCTCTGCCAGCAGCGCACCACACCAGCCAGAAAAAACTCTAACCTCCCAACTGGTCTCTCATATGTGAGATAGCATGAATGTGTGTAAGTAAGGGGTGAGGGCAGGACAAGGAAGAGGAAGGAATGATTCCGCGCGGTCCATCGCCCGTTTGTTAGGGTAGTGCTCTGGCATTTACCTGGTGTTGATCGGAGAAACCACGGAAAACTACCGATCAGAACAGCCGGAAGCTAGAATTCTCCTCCAGACAGCGGCTGAACTCGACATAGCTGTCATGCTAGTGTCGAAAATACACCACTGGACTCGCACTCTAGGACTTCCCAATCAAAAATGCATCATAGTTTTTATTATATCCATAACATCTTTATTACTATTTACATGGTATTATTCAGTATTTCGTTGCTAAGACAGCTGGTCTATTTGGAATCAAGGAATGTGACCTCAGAAGGCGTGAGAGCGATGTGTGTGTGTGAGGGTGGAGGGGAGATGGATCATTGGGGCACGCGCAGGTCTTGGCGCTTGGGAAAGGCGACTTCGTAGATGTCTTCACCGCCCTCGCTCACCCACACGCTGCCGCTTGTCGCGTGCTGCAGGACGTGGCGCACGCCTCGAGCCACGTTCTCCGGCCTAACGAAAAACAACATAAATTGGTTGTTATTGTCGTCGTGCGGAAGGGAGGGATTCTGGAGGTCGAGAAAACGCGCGTGTACTTCTTCTCTATGCGTTACATGCAAATATTTACTTTTTTGAAGTTTAATTTAATTTAATTTTTTTGTTGCGATAAATTAGTAAAAACTACGTGATGGATGTGAGGGAGAAGTATTATCTTAACCAGGCGCGGCTCGTCATTAAAGGCTCCCTCCTATAGAAATCGCCCCCAGAAGAAATTTAAAAATATATTTATAAATGTAATTATTTATTCATAATGGCTTTCTGAGTTATATAACAATCAAATCAACATGTTTGTTTATGAGTTTTATAACGGTCGTCCGTAACGCTTTTGAAGCTGTTGACAAGGAAAAGCGTTAGGCTCCCACGTCATTCCGCCGTAAGGTATATGTAAAACGACAGGGCGTGACGTCATGCATTCATTGCACGGTCTTATTGGCGGACGAAGGCTGCGGCCAGGCAGCTTTCAAGGGTGGGGTGTAGCGTCTGAAGAAGGGCGTGATCACTAGATAGCATTACTATGCAGCTCAGCGAGTAGCATTGAGCATCAACTAGTTTTCCCAATATGCGGTAGGACCTCTACTCTGTTATGTGAGTATCGGAAAAGATCATGTTTAGAAATGCAACACATGCAATGTAATACAATGAATTTGCAGCCTTCCTCATTTATAAAAACACGACCCGCGATCGATATTGACGAATTTACATTTACGTCAAACCTGTAACGTTTGTGACTTTGGCTGGAAGAATAACGATAAATATCAGTCTAATATCCGGGCTCTGGAAACTTTACAATTAAACTTGACTCGTGATGTCCCCGTGATTAGATGGTTATTTGGTGACAGCGAACAAAGAACGTGATACTAGAAAGAATAGAAGGTTCGAGTGACTACTGGATTATTAGAATTCATTGTCAGCGCTTTAATGGGCAATACAAAAGGCTGAGGGCCATGCTGGTCACCCGGCCCGCCCGGTGACTTTTCATTCATTAGTTGGCTTCCGAGAGCGGCGTTTTAGGTCATCCTCCTACGTAAAATACTTTGCAAGGGCGTCCGGACTTACAGAGACAAAACAGTAGAGGAATAAATTGTTAATTTGAAGAGCAATCTACTGGGAAGTTATAACTGACAATACATTGTACAATAAAAATGTTAGATATCTGGCTTTCAATAAGTATTTATCTATAGTTAAAACAAGCCGGATATTTCAGAAAAAACGTATTAGATTTTAGACCATTAGCTTGATTAAATTACCTTCTATGATATAACGTTCCTTTTAAAACAGCATTGGAGTATAGCTCTATTAGAGGTTTTGATTCAGTGTTGTCAAGATTCTTGCTCACATCTTTGGAGAAATACTCACTTTTGTGTAGGAAATGTGCTCATTGCTCGATAGCTTTCTCTCTTCATGTCCTCTGTCAGTTGCTTCAGTTCACTCGTTTCTTCGACCAGTGGTGTTTGGGTCAATGCTGGACAAACAGTAATCACCCGTACACCAGTCCGGCGGGCGTGATAAGGCTCCTGCAAAGCGGTTACAACTCATGTACTGAAAATTCTATCGCTTCGCGTATCTGTTGCTTTGAATAATCCGTAGAAGGTCTAAAACACTCAACTGTATATCTAGGCAAAGTACTCCACTCTTGCAAGCAATAAATTAATTAGATCTCCCCACCCATACCCCACTGAAATCTGCTCTTCCCTGTGCCGTACTGCCCAAATGCACCTTGCTCCTTCCCAGCGTCCTCGCTCTGTTCTAATTCACCTAGCCCCACCCCTTCCCTGTCAACACTGTTTAGTTTATTTTAATTATGTTCTATTTTATTGTTTTATTATTATTATTATTATTCTAATTTTTTAATACATATTTTAAATCTTCTTGAAACTTAGGCTTTCAATTGGCACATCAGGCTCATTGTATTTAAATGAAATGCTATTTTTTCTTGAAGACGGTTTCAATAATCTACCTCTTCTGTTGTATCAAAGTACACCAATACCATGGCTTGCTTCCCCAGAACTCATCAAATATTTAGGTGTATTAATGAATAGAAGAATCCCAAGGGAAAATAATATTATCAATCTAATTACATTAGCAATCAAACTTTGGCACCAATTACTTCCTTTATTTCAATAATTCCATTCACTTATATTAAAATCAAGTTACATTTCTATCTCACTATGATTCGGACAAACAAAAAATTATAAAATTGAATTGGTTTTTACATTATCTAAAAAAGCACACGAGACCCTAAAATGGTAGTTATGGTGAAATGACAAACACGCTCCAATTTTAGTTATATTGACAAGTACATATAAAATAGTTGATTATGGGTTATAGAAGGAATAACTTGAAAAATGGAAGTAAAAGCGCAACGTGAACAATAATTAAATTGGAGGAAGTTTATGAACATGAAATATATTTTGTTCCAGTTTCACTACTTCAGTACTGTATTGAAAAGTGCTTCCCTTTTCTCCCTTCTTTCTATTTCTCCTACTTTGTATTAATATTGGCTAGCCCAGTTACTTTTTTTCGTTTTTGTCTTAATTAAAAATCTTATCAAACGAGTAATCACGATGCTAAAATATCTCGGGATTTAATTTTTCTAATATGATTAGAGAGTGCCAGGGAATTCACCGCTCATTTCGAGTTCTCGGCTGATAAAGTCTTTATTCAAGGAATTTGGGATCAATAGAGACATATTTTAATTATTCCTAAAATAACAAAAATCATGCTAATTACTGTAACGCACGGGTACTGTTCACCTTTATTTTAAACTGACGTAAACACACACGTATAAATATTTACTATTACTATTATGCAATGAAAATAAAACATCACATTCACACTATTTAACATACAACAACCATTCATTTGGTTTGTGCTCAGATCAGTGCAACTTTAATAGGTTTCAAATTCATTGAATGAACATTTACTAATGCCATTAAATTAGTTAGTTCTACTTTAATTAATTTAAATTTTATTCCATTCTTTGCCTTGAACAAATTTACTGTCTATTCTCAGTGAAGTTTCAGTTCCCTTTTTGAAGCTTACTCAGCATGCTTGAACGACGAATTCAGATCAAGAACACTTCTTTTCTCTGTTACGTCAGAAGGGCTTCATCTATTTTATCACATACACCAAATTTTATTTTAATTTTTGTTTTATTTTCTAAATTATGCGAGTATATTTTTGAGTGGGAGTTCTTTTCCAGTCAATTCGCTACGCACCCCACACGAGCGACTAAATCCGATGACGCCGTGTTTTGTGGCACAATATATTGGCGATCCGGCAAACGCTTCAAGACCAAGTTGGGAGGCTATGTTGATGACAGTTCCGCCTCTCCCTCCTTCGTGCTTGCCCATATGCTTCCATGCTGCAAGCGTTCCTCGGATGATGCCATTCTGTAACAAAATATTTTAGAAATAAATAAACACAACACATTTATTGACGCTTTATAGAAATTATTTTGGTGGCGGAGAGGTGATATAGTAACAACTTTTATCAAAAAATGTCATCGTTTAATGATCATTATCGATGATTATCGTAATAATAGTTCCTCAAAATTTGAGGAATTACTTTGTATCGCAAAGGTGTTTTGTGAATTCGTCAATGTAATGGTACTACGTGATACATTATTGACGTCATCTAAACGCACTGCAGGTTTGAAGAAAGTAATTGAAGTAAATATTGGTGAATGGCAATCGAGATAACATTCGAAGAAGATATGTAGGATTGTGGTATCCTCAGAATCTTTAAAGACAATGAAAAGACAATTTAGCACAAGATTTTTAAAAAAAATCATAAAATTGGAAGAAAACACAACGTTCTCGACTCAATATGGCTGCATCATTAGGTAGTCTCTGAGAAAAGGCCAACAATACTTAAATGGAAAAAATCCATTTTAACTCAAGAGGCATCAACTAAAACGTGTCTTGTAAATACATTTCTTTTTGGAGGGGAGGCTATCTGATTACAACTATAGAGATTGATTTGTTAACATGGCTCATATTTGGATCGATGCTCTTGTTTTTACAAGACATATGTTGTAGTTGATGTCTTTGGAGTTAAATTGAATGTTTTTGAGATAAGATTTTTTGGCATTTGTCAGAGACAGTGTGATGACGTGGCCTTATTTAGTCGCAAACCATTGTGGTTTGTGCAATTTCGTTAAGAATTTAAAAAGTGTTGTGTTGTAAAAAGTGGAAGGTCTTTAAGTAACCTCAAGATACCACTGCCCTGCATTAGTATCACATAATCACTGATTCATTTTATATAATAGAAGAATATATTTTTGTATGAACAATACTTACGAAATTGATGTCCACTTCTAATTCCCATTGCATGTCATTAAGAATTCCAGCACTATTTATAAAAACATTTATTTTCTTAAAACGTTGCATTGTGCAGACGAAAGCATCTGGAACATCCAGCGAGAATTAAATTGAAATATTACATTTCAAACTTGTGTTTCATGGTTCTTTTATTGCAGTTTCATCGTATATTTCCAACGATTATTGCAAAATATTAATGAGTACTCCAAGGATACTAATGTACTGCATAATAGTATTTCATTGTTCTAGTACTACTTTGAGTTTTATTCGTTGTCAGATTCAGTTACTAGTTATTCTCACATTAAATGGTATTTCTTAAATAACACGTCAAAGTAAGAAAATACTTCTAATAATGTTTGACTGAAACACCGTGTCCTGCCGTGATCTGCCGTTCCTAGCTACACTTACCTTCCATTTGTTCCTTGCTACGTACATCCACGTGTACGAAAATAGTGCGTTCCAATCCGAATTGCGCTTGCAGCTTCTTAACGACCTCCTCTCCTTTCTCTTTTGCTACATCTCCCACGGATACCTGCACATACAAACACGCGTTGCTGGCAAAAGTGTTCCGATTAGCCCTTTTTTATCCAATGTGAAATTCAGTATTTTTCGAATAAATACATCAATGGAATCAAATAAAACGATTAAAATAACAAATAAGACGATGGGTATCTGTGTTTATCTCCCTCGGGAACGTGAAATCCAGCGCCGACCTAGACGGCGGCTTGAGGATTTCTCTCTTCCATATCTCCCCCACTGAGGCTCCCCTTCAGTCGGGAAAAGCTCTAAGCTTTGTCCGATTGATCTCCCGAGATGAGTGGTGGTGTTGTGCATGTACTAGAATGGTGTGTGTATATGTGTGCATCTGTATGTCTGTCTGTCTGTGTGTGCGTGTCTGTCTGTCTGTCTGTGTGTCTGTCTGTCTGTCTGTCTGTGTGTCTGTCTGTCTATCTATCTGTGTGTGTGTCTGTCTATCTATCTGTGTGTGTGTCTGTCTATCTATCTGTGTGTGTGTCTGTCTACCTATCTGTGTGTGTCTGTCTACCTATCTGTGTGTGTGTCTGTCTATCTATCTGTGTGTGTGTCTGTCTATCTATCTGTGTGTGTGTCTGTCTATCTATCTGTGTGTGTGTCTGTCTATCTATCTGTGTGTGTGTCTGTCTATCTATCTGTGTGTGTGTCTGTCTATCTGTGTGTGTGTCTGTCTATCTGTGTGTGTGTCTGTCTGTCTGTGTGTGTGTCTGTCTATCTGTGTGTGTGTCTGTCTATCTGTGTGTGTGTCTGTCTATCTGTGTGTCTGTCTATCTGTGTGTCTGTCTATCTGTGTGTCTGTCTATCTGTGTGTCTGTCTATCTGTGTGTCTGTCTATCTGTGTGTCTGTCTATCTGTGTGTCTGTCTATCTGTGTGTCTGTCTATCTGTGTGTCTGTCTGTGTGTGTGTCTGTCTGTCTGTGTGTGTCTGTCTGTCTGTCTGTGTGTCTGTCTGTCTGTCTGTGTGTGTGTCTGTCTGTCTGTGTGTGTGTCTGTCTGTCTGTGTGTGTGTCTGTCTGTCTGTCTGTGTGTGTGTCTGTCTGTCTGTGTGTGTGTCTGTCTGTCTGTGTGTGTGTCTGTCTGTCTGTGTGTGTGTCTGTCTGTGTGTGTGTCTGTCTGTGTGTGTGTCTGTCTGTGTGTGTGTGTCTGTCTGTGTGTGTGTGTCTGTCTGTGTGTGTGTGTCTGTCTGTGTGTGTGTGTCTGTCTGTGTGTGTGTGTCTGTCTGTGTGTGTGTGTCTGTCTGTGTGTGTGTGTCTGTCTGTGTGTGTGTCTGTCTGTGTGTGTGTCTGTCTGTGTGTGTGTGTCTGTGTGTGTGTCTGTGTGTATGTCTGTCTGTGTGTGTCTGTATGTGCGTGTGTCTGTATGTGTCTATGTGTGTGCGTGTGTGACTGTGTGTAAGGGGAGAGAAGGTGTCAATGGTGAAAAAGTCTAGCGGCGAGCTACTCTGATCGGTAATTTTCCGTGGTTTCTCCGATCAACACCAGGCAAATGCCGGAGCAGTACCCTACCAAACGGGCCCCGGACCGCGCGCGATCTGTCCTTCCTCTTCCTTGTCCTATCCTCTCCCCTTACAGACACACTTACACTAACATGCACTACACTATCACACATTCCGGGAGATCGGCCGGGAGCTTAGAGCTTGTCCCGGCTGGGGCGGTGCCCCGCTGCTGGGAGAGTCCTGGTTAGGGGGAAACCCCACTAGCCGACGGTAGGTCGGCGCCGGATCTCACCATCCAACGGGGACGATCACCGCCATCTCCCGAAAAAAACGCACTACACTAACGGGAATAATGACCAAAGCAGTTGACGCGCCCGGAAAACACGACAAAATCAATCAATCAACCATGATGAAAAAGGAGACATCGCCCGTTATCCATGACCCGTTTTGTTAGGTTGCTGTTTCGGCATTTGCTTGCTAAAGATCAGAAAGTTCATGGAACTACCGGTTCAGCCGGTCGCTAGAATTCTTCTCCGGAGTGTGATTGAAGAGAATAGAGGAGAGTCAATAAACGTTCTCCCGTAATTGAATAAAAAATTACTAGATTTTCTCTTTTCTTCAAAGCGTAGACCGAAGGAAGACATAATTTTTAAGGGATTTTGCGAGAATTTCGCGGTTTAAACCCAATTTCCCTTTTTGTGAGAAGGACTTTGTTGCACAAATTCGCGAAAAAAAATTGATTTCTGTCCCAACAATCCAATTCAAGATGAAATCGCATTAATTCATTTCGCACTGCTCTATAGCTCTTCCCTTCCTTCTTTACATAAAATAAATTCAACTTTAACTCTCATTCTTTCTGATTTATATAATCTTTATGCGCCATTAATTGCCCAATCGTCCATATTTTGGCTATCTCAGTTGTAATTTTGAAATCGTATTGTATCTCAGGTGTTTAATTATTGTGTGAACTTGAAAATATACCACTTACGCGGTCTCAACTGATACATTTTAAATTGGAAAATTTCTTTCGAAAGCTCTAACTCTTACTGAAATGAAAAACATTATTCCAAAGTTCTGCGCAGATCTGTGCATTTATTCATTCACTATAATCTAATGATCGCTATTTTTGTATCAACAAATTAACCAAATCTTGGGCCTTGTACATTTTGGTTCTGTCTTTTTAAAACTTCCACTTCTCTTTGGTTGATTTTTCTTCCCACTTGGCCTGGTTCATTATAACCACTTCTTCACAGGTTCCGTCCGCGGTTCAGCTACACCTTTTACTCCACACTCGAAAATACGCTTGTAATTTCTAATTTTAACTTTTAGAATAAAACTTTGAAAGCTGTCTATACTTTCTCAAAAACTGCCAACATTAATCATGTTGCGTACTTAACATTAATATCTCATTACTAGGGAACGAAATTTATTGTAATAAAAATGAAAAATATGTACTACAAGTATATGTGCGTATTTTTTCCAAAACATATAAGAAAAAATAGAAAATATATAAAATAAAAATTCATTATTGTTTTTAAAATTGTTCTCTACAAGCGTTTTCCGATCATAGAACGTCGCCGATCAGTTCTTAAGGATTTAGAGTGGCTGAAAGTAGGTTCTATCTCTACTGAAGTAACTACAATACTGAAGATCACTAGACTTCACCATATATAAGAATTTTATATATATATATATATATATATATATATATATATATACACACACACACATTGAAACAAACTGTCTGATTTTATTTTTAAATTAAACATCTCCTCTGCCCTTCTAATATTAATTCAACGTAACCCGTTCCAAATTTATAAAAGAATATGGGCGCCAGGAAAATATTACGTTAATTCAATTATTCAAATTAATCTTCAACTGCTATTTCCATTAAATTAATATCCGGCTAACTGGGTCGATGGGTCTTATAAGAAATAATCGCTATTGACTGCTAATAGCCGATTATTCGATCTGCCATCTCTACAGAATGGCCGAGGAATCTGAAAAGCGAATATACATTTCTAGCTACTCATTTGCTGGAATTGGCTAAATGAAAATCATCTTTTCTATTCACAGAAACTTGTAAGTTTATTCAATTTTCATTGGTAACAATACGAAATTTTCGGTCATGACCAGTCTCAAACCTTATATTGCAGTACCCGTCTTCGCGCGCTATTGACCGATGTCGCCGCGTAGAACCATTTTCAATCTTCCCCGGTGTCGATGGCTCCAGGTCCAAATACCATCTTCTTTTCTTCCGTTCTGGCACAAGTGAATTTAAGTCACTGATCCTCACCGCCTCATAAGTTGATAAGACTTAATTAATTTTTCTTTTAAAAGTTACCAGTTCTTTCTACGCGTATACTTAAAATGTTAAAGTTCAGCAAACTATTATTTGCATCAAATACTCCCAGTCCTGTTGCCGACGAATTCAGCTAAGTTCACAATTCTAGCTGCTGCACTCGAAATATTTCCAAGTTCCAATTTCCGCACCTTCCATCAATATTCTAAGTCCGACAATCATACGCTCCAAAGTAAATGTTCACAATTCCCAAACTCCCAACATCAATTTTCTACATACGATCCGCACAGCACCACGGCAGAAGTCGGAATGAATCCATATTCCCCTCTTTCAGCCCTTCAAAACTCGGTCCGTCTTTCTACTGTTTCTTGTCAGAAAAAATTCCATGCCTAGCCAATCCCTCAATTACTTACAAATTCAACTAGCCGCGCCCCAGACTGTCATTGCATTCTCGGCCAATCCCCAAACAGTTTATTTTATTAACTAGCCGCGCCCCGTGGTTCAAAGCAATGCAGTTTGTTAACCTTGACGACAACTCGTCTCTCGTTGCTATGCCGCCATATTTACAAATGTCTAACCTTACAATTCACCCTATTTACAATAAATGTGACGCAATACAAGGTCCCACATATTGGTATGTCGCATTATATATATATATATATATATATATATATATATATATATATATGTATGAAATATAAAATACGTTCATAGCGTATATTACAATGTTTACGAGGAGCCGGTGTACAAGTGAATAGTAGAATAGTATAGAGAGTGATGGATCCCAGGGGAGGGGATTAAAAGGTACCTTCCAATTGAACAACGCTCTAAGACAATTTTCCGTAAAAAATATTTGTTAGTTTTTGATCGAGTGAACGAATCCGCTGTTTCAAACATAAGCAAGCACCTGATTGAAATTACTTTTGTTCATAAAAATCAGCTCATCTCAAACTCACAAGTATGCAGTAAGCGGGGGGGGGGGTAGGTTTGACAACTCATGGAAGATATATGGTGGTAATAGAAGCGCAGATTCATTACATTTGATTTCTATGAATGATTCCATAACAAGTATTGCAAACGCGCATCCGAAATTTTCCTTTTCGACGTATAAATATATTAAAATATAGTGAAATATGTAAGATACGTTTCGTAATAGATAAAATATGTAAAAAATGTAATTATTCAAAAATATGTAAAATAAAAATAGTTCCAATTCATCCAGAATGTCTTGTAAACTAAAAAATAGAATTCAATGAGGGAATCTAGTTCCTGTAAAAATATGTGGTTACATGGAAATCCGTTCCCTACTCATTACTAAAAATTCTCAGTAAATACTTCCGTAAAAACTTGTATTCATTTCACAATCCTATGAGTGATCCGTATACAAGCCGTGTTGTGGTATATGGTCGTAAGCTCGCGTGTAGTCGACGTGACTCCGTGTCGTCACGTACAGTGCGGCGTTGGGCGGGCCGTCCTCGGCCCCAGGCTTCGTGGCCGGACTCTGTTCCGGTTGCGCTGCGTGCAGCTGATGGGCGTCCACAGGTCGGGCTCCGGACTCCCACTCCTCGAAGCCTTCTGGCGAACTCCCTGCTTATCGTGGCGAACTCTTATTCCAACTTAGGCGAATTTTCGGCAGAAAAATTCTTATTACCGGGCCTTGGTGACGAAAAAGTGGATAAATCCAGTTGCTAAAGGTTGTAGCGAGATAAGGGGGGTAAAATTGCCCCCAAGTTTAATTCAGTTTTGAATTGAGCGCATGTTTGGTGTTATTTTGAAAGTCATTTTTCCCAAATATCAGAACGACAGCCTGATTATTTTATAAGATATCAGAAAAAATACGAATTTTCAATTTTTGATTTCTTTCGTATCATTACTCGGAGATAAAATTTTGAAAACCTATGAGACATAGTTATGACGAATTTTGAAAACCTATGTGACATCTATATGTATCTCTGAGAACTTAAAAAAAGCGGGAAATTCAATGTTTAAAAAATTATTAAATTTATAATTCAGTATTTTTCTGTTTTATTTCTGGGGTGACGACTCCAAAAAAACCTACAAATTGATATTCAAATTTTCTTTACTACTGATCATTTACAATTTTTCTCATTAGTGTGTAATATTAAAAATAATAATAATAATTTTTTGTCATTTATACGCATATAACTCGCAATAAGTTAATCACTTTTCTACGAAAAAGTACTTTTCAGGATGATCATATCATATCAAATCATATTACGATGCAAATATTTCAAAATAAATTAAAAACAATCATTTTGATAATGTTTTGTGGCCTGTTTTGATGTGTAAAAATTAAAAATGAATTGAAATGATTTTAACTTATTCTATTTCAATTATTATTATTATTATTATTATTATTATTATTATTATTATTATTATTATTATTAAATCAAAATATACAATTTTGCTATTTTTGCGGGGAAAAATAATTGTGAACACATTCAGAAATAATCCCTAACGTTACATAAAATAATATTGAATCCATATTCATTTTAACCTTCTTACCTATCGTCATGTACGGTCGGCACAATTTCATCAGTATCAAAAATATGACACAAGTTTTCATCTGGTTTAATTTTGCGGGACAGATACCGAGCATATGTATATAATTCCTTCTAAGTGAGAACAACAACCAATAGTTCGTCTGTCAATCGCACAATCTTATGTATATCGTAAGATTCCAGATATTCCTATTGTATTTGGTTTATAGTCAATGAAGCTTTTACATGTCTTGCGTGTCGCGATTGTACTTCGATTTTTACAATATTCGCTTTTTCCTTTAAGAACCTAAGATGAATATTTTCATCTTCATGTAACATTCTATTAAATACAATGCAATATAGCTTGAGACAATTGATAATGCCCGTGAAAAAAATATTTTTCTCTCATTTCTGGAAAATCCATAAGCTCATCGGATGTCATGTTTTTAAAAGACTCAGTTTTACGTCCCCAATTTGAATTTTCAATTTCTTTGACAAGAGTATTTTCGACGTCTTTCCTGACGTTCATCTGGTTAATGATTTCTTCCACCATGCCTTGATCGGAATTAAAACGTTAACCGAAAGTGTTATTAGGAAAATATGCAATCTTACAGAATAATTCCTCTTTTGGTAAAAGTTTATTATTGAGTTGATTATGTAACAGCCTATATGTTTTGCTCAATACACCAAGGACTGCTTGAACTGGCCAGCGAACTTTAGTTACAAAGCGTGATTCATTCAATTCTTTTGTTGTCAACTGCTTGCGATTTTCTGTCAATGATGGCATTAGCATCATGGAACCTTGTCTTTCAGTTCTCTTTTAACATTTCTGAAACCTCAGTCTAAAACAAAAATATCTCCCTGTTTTAACCAAGAATTTAAGCCATAGTCTATTGACATAATCTCTTTAAAAATGCTGGCATCATTCTGATTTGCCTAACATGGACCAGCAACATTATTTTTGAAAAATTGACGCAAAATAAATCTGCAATATTTTTATATGATAAAATGATATGATATTCATCCTGAAAAGTATTTTTCCGTAAGAAAGTAAACTTATGAGTTATTTGCGTATAAATGACGAAAAATGAGTTATTTTTTCAATATGACGCACCAATAATAAAAATCTGAAAAAATCAGTTGTTAAGAACATTTTAATTCCAATTTGAAGGAATTGTTTGAGTCATCATCCCAGAAATAAAAACAGGAAAATACCGAATAATAGTTTCATAATTTTTTAAAATCGAATTTCCCACTTGTTTTTTTAAGCTAAGAAACGTTTAGATATCAACTATGTTGCATCCATTTTTCAGAATTTTATCTTCAAATAATGATATGAAAAAAATTAAAATCCGAAAATTCGTATTTTTCTGATATCTTAAAAAATAATCAGGTAGTCATTATGAGATTTTGGAAAAATGACTTTCAAAATAACACCCCCCTTATTCTGCTACAGCCTTTAGAAAAAAATCCTCTATCACATGGCGTAGTCAAAATCCATGTTTTGTGGGGCCTTGATTCCGAAAAATCTAATGAGGCAAAACGTCTGTCTGTCCGTCTGTCTGTGAACAACGCTAGTTGTTCAACCATTCTACTGATTTTCTCCAAAATTGATATTCCCCAATCGATCCGGCTGATGTCGCGACCCCTTGGATTTGAAACCAATATCTTAATTTTGGGGCTTACTTTACATGAAGCCCAAGGAACATTTTACAAGTTTAAAAAAAAAATTCTCCAAACTTTTTGATTATTTTGTTGTTGTTGTTGGATAGAGTGAAGGACTTTCAAGAGAATGCAGGTCTCACGTTCATTTAAAACCCTGATATTTCAAAAATTGCAAAAGTTCAAATTTTTTTCGGAGTCTTCCGACAACTAAAGTATTAAAGATATTGATTTTTCCCGTAATTCAATCTGTTCCTTAAAGATCGATTTTGAAATAGTGATACACAATTTTTCGAAAATTTGAGTTCTTTTAGCATAATTTTGCATGAAAATGCGGATGAGAAAGTACGTGCTGTTTTAGTACCACTAGTTTCTGAAGGAAATGTGTTATAGGTCTTGAAATAACGTGATGAACATTTTTTCCTGAGCGTTAGTTTTCTGGTAATTTTGCATGAAATAAAGGCAATTTTAAAAGAATACAGTCTCAAAAAGCGGCTCAAATTCTTTTTAACAATTTTCTCCTAAGATGTGTCAAAAGGAAGAGAAGAAAACGTGGCGTTGGTCGGCAAACTCTCTGTACTTGAAACTCAATGGGCGATTAGAATACCTCTTTCTGAAAAGATTGCTGGAAAGAAATTAACCAATTTTCAATTTTTGTCAATTTTTTGTAAGTTCTTTTCAAAATCCGATTTTGATCTATTAGTAGTCCCTTGAAAATTGAAAAATGTTGGCAATGGTGAAACGCTTATCCTATCTTCATTCTACATTTGTCCACTGGAAGGAATCAGATTCAAGTTGTGGAAGTTGGAACAAAGTCAAAAGCCTCTAAAACTAATTTTTCAAATTTTGTGCGTGAAGTGACCTCCGTTAAAAAACAAGAACTATTATTTAATGATAGGTTGTAACGTTTAAGTTATTGGTTTTTCTTTTGGTTTGTGAGTGTTCGTGCGATTGTGGCAATCACTTCAAGAAGGGTCTTTACTTTTAAAAAAAATCTAATTAACTACGAGGTAAGAACGAAGATATTCCGCAAGTGTCGTTCATGTGTCTTCAGACTATTGCGAAATATTTGCCGATATCGACGACCAAAAGTCGTTACCATTGTTTGCAAACCAAAGTGTTGCCAGGTTCTCTGGAAGAGATAGAAAGCTCTTGAGATGAAGACTGCAGGGCGTCAATCATAATCAAACAGATATTCTGTAATCACATAGAAAATGCTTTGTAATGTCCTACAATTTCATTATTTTTTTTATTACATGAACTCGGAGTATCCAAAAGCTGATGTCAATTAAAAAATATATATAATTTACATACATATATTGCAACCACCGGGAGCGGCAGCTCAGTGCATCAACTGATGTCACTGCAGCGCCTCTGATCGGGAGGTGCTAGGATCAACTCAATGACGGCGACAGGGGGAAAATTCTAGCACCCGGCTGCTCTGATCGGTAGTTTTCCGTAGTATCTCCGATCAACACAGGCGTACGCCGGAGCAATACCCGAACAAACCGGCCACGGACCGCGCGCGATCTTTCCTTCCCCTTTCTTATCCTATCCTCTCCCTTTACACACACACTTACACTAACATGCACTACACTACTACATATTCCGGGAGACCGGTCGGGAGCTTAGAGCTTTTCCGGGCTGGGGCGGTGCCCCGCGGGTGGGAGACTCCTGGTTAGTGGGAAACCTCGCTAGCCGGCGGTAGGTCGGCGCTGGATCTCGCCATCCAGCGGAGGAAGAACACCGCCATCTCACGAGAGAAATACCTGGACTACACTTATGGGACTAATGACCTAAGGTGTTGACGCGCCCGGAATCGCTAACAACCAACCAACCTATATATGTTGCAACCGAACTGTAATCACCCGCGGTGAGGGTGGCACCGACAACTCTATCGGTCAGGCTCCTTGAACCCAAATCACGTCAGCTTGCGGTGATTGCCCCAACCAGTATCTCCAGCCAGCGGTGCACCGCCCCAGCCGGGACAAGCTCTAAGCTCCCGACGCGTGTAGTGTAATGCATGTAAACGTGTGAAAATAAGGGATGAGGATAGGTCACGGAGGAGGAAGGAAAGATCGCAGATTGTCCATGGCCCGTTTGTTAGGATATTGCTCCGGAATTTGGCGGGTTTTGGTCGGAGAAACCTCGGAAAACTATCGAACAGGGCAATCGATAGAATGCTCCTCTAAACAGCGACAGATTTCGACCTAGCTGTCTAGACATTATCAAAACTCTAGGTAAAACTAAAATAATGGGAGATATGTTATAGTTATATTCAATGTATTCAAAATAATGATCATGTATAGATGTCATCATATTCGTGCTCACCCCTCTTAGATTCATCACTGGTAGCTCGACAATTCTAAAAGTCGGAGTGAGCTCCGCAGACTGTAGCCGTTGCGAAGCGCTCTATAATCGACCCTTGGGATGACTCAGCGTATTCTAAAGCTAATGGATTCTGTCCCTTCAATGCTATCAGTTATTCTAACAATACTATCAGGGACGATTCCCGTCTCGTAACCTGCGTCAGATTTGGCGTTTCTAATCACATATTTGTCTACTTTATAGTCCTGAATACTGACATGAGATGTACGTCCGTTGAGTTCATAAGCCGAATTTTTGGAAAGAAAAGATAACATTGATTAAATATTATTTTTGTCCAAATCAATTTCCGCAAGAAATATTATTCTTGTACTAATCAAGTTTCACAAGTCAGTTTTTATCAAGATCGTTTTTTAAAATTATTTTTCGATATACTTAAAAAATTCCTAACACCTAAAATACGTGATTTAGAGGGATTTGGAGGGATTGGAGGGGTTGGAGCTGTTTTATATTTCATCACTTGTGGATTGAATAAATTTTAAAAAATCGAGATAGTCAAGGAAAGAAAAAATGGAGGGAGAGGATGATTCTAGAATGGAATTACGCCTGTCTTCATACATCCGTGAAAGTAAGAAATGACACTTACATACATTCCTGCTCGAAGCAGCTCCTCCACCGTTGCCAGCCCAATTCCACTGGAACCTCCTAGCACAAGTGCAACTTGTCCTTGTAACGCCATTCAAACAATCACCTGGAAATGAAATGAATAATAACTGCTTCCCTCAACTGACAAAATTTTCTGTGTTTTGATTTTAAGATATTCACTTTTCTTCAACCTTGCTTGTAGCTCTGAATCTCAGGCAAATTGAAAATAGATTCAATGACTGCAGTGAATGATCTCTGGGAATGGCATCGTTCCAAACAAGGTTTCAATAATGATTGCAGTCAATTTATAGTACAGTGTTAATTGGAGAAAATGAAAACACGGAAACAAAATTGCGGATATGCAGGGAAACGTTATAGTCGTTACCGAAGCAGCACGACAATAACCGGGCTAAGGATCGTGCGCGATCTTTACTTCTTTTTCCTTGTTCTATCCTCACCCCTTACTTCCAGACACATTGATTGATTGACTGATTGAATTGTAATTCCAGGCGCGTCACAGGCGAAGTGCATTTGTCTCGTAAGTGTAGTGCGTGGTTTTATCGCAGGAGGTGGCGGTGATCTTCCTCCGCTAGAAGGCGAAATCTAGTGCCGACTTACACCGTCGGTTTAAGAGTTTTTCCCCAAACAGGTACCAGCCACCAGCGGGGTACCGCCCTAGCCGAGACAAGCTCTAAGCTCGAAATGATCTCCCGGCATGTGTGGTGCATGTAAATGTGTGTGTGTGTGTGTGTCGGTGTGTAAGTAAAGGGTAAGGATAGGATAAGGAAGAGTAAGCAAATATCGTGCGCGGTCCGTGGCCCGTTTGTTATTGTACCGCTCCGGCATTCGTCTGTTGTGGCAAGAGAAACACACTATCACACATGTTGGGCGAATGAGAAGTGCCCCACTGGAGAGATATCTGAAGTTGATGATTAATTGATGAATGTTTCCGGGCGCGTCAACTGCTAAGGTCATTTGTACCGTGAGTGCAGTGAATTTTTATCGCGTGTGATGGCGGTGATCTTCCCCCGCAGGATGGTGAGTTCCGGCGCCAACCTACTCGTCGACTTGAGAGATTTTTCCTGGAAAACTGTGGTGCAGCTTCTGATGACGGCGGTGAGTGATTTCATCAAACTATCCCAGAGTTTGAAAAACTATTTCAAGGAATCGTAAAATACATATTAAGTTGTTGTACAGTACTCAAAGATGCACACAAAATCCATTGTAACAAAGTTCGAGATAAAGTATATTTAATGGGTGCAAGTTCTAAATACTGCTTCCTGTTAGAAAGAAGGACAGAAATTATCATATTTTCAATTACTATCCATATCTGACAATTTTGTGGCAATTTTGGATTTCAATTCTACGAAACGCACTAAATGTCAGTATTTTTTGTAACAAAAATGTTAAAATTTTGTTGACTGGTGTTATCTGTCCTTTGAAGCAAATATAACGGACTGGAAAGGAGAATTTATATAATATGCCGATTGCGATTAATTGCAGAGTGATGTATATTAATGCATTCTAAGAAATCAGCGAGGTCATGTTTGCTTATAAGGGATATATTTCATAATTAAGTGATATCGAATTTATTCCCAAAGTTGAATATTTCAAGACTTGGTTCATCGAATACTCAAATTGATTGTTATATATTATAAATGGTCTTCTGTATTATATTTTTGCTAATATTTAATAATGTATTGGTTATAGTTTGTGATAAAACGAATTTTTGACACGTTTATATAATATTTCTATTTTTGAAAATGTTGCATTTTTTTGTATTTTATTATTACTGAATCTGCAGAGAATTTCGGCTAAACCCTAAGAATTACGATGACCTGACGAAATATTTAAAAAAAGTAAGTTACGTATATTTACTACGAATCATTACTCTAAATGCAAAGGGATTCTCAACTGCAGCACCATATTTTTTGTAAAACATTTCTTTATTGTTTCTATCATGCCTTGATAGGTATTTTTTGTTCATTTTCTGTCAATGTCAAACTTTTTAGATACAGTATTGATCACGGGAAAAGAAATCTGAACCAACAAAAAATAGAACGTTAAGTAAAAATGACCAAAGCTTTTGAAAAAAATATCAATTTGTTAGAGAATATTATAATTTCACCTTCAATAAATGTCCAATGTTTCAAAATATTTGTAAATGCATAATTTGAAATGAAAATGTTTGTGCATGCACCCGTAAAGCATGTAAAACGGGTTTCCTTACTTTTATGTCTTCGTTAAAACGATTTATTCTTTCCTGCAGATGCCCTCTTTGCCAATATTTTGCGACTGCGTTGGATCACTGACGTTATGAAACTGTAGAGATAAAGTAGTACTGAAGAGAATAAAGAGATGTACCAACATTTGAAACGCACTGATGCTTAATATGGGGGTCAGAGAGTGTTTTTACGATGAACAATATTTGTCCTGCTTAGCGCAAGATTAAGATCGTTAGTTGCAAGATAAAAATAGGGGCTGTGATCCAAAAATAACATATTCCTTAAAAAAGAATTGGAAGTGAAACATCTCGTAAAGCAAAGAAAAAAAAATACTTTTAGAAACCCATTCGTAAAATATTGCCCTGAATTTGGTGCTTCTATCTTGCAAATAAACAATTAAAGTATGCTGTGACTGGCTGCGTTTAAAATTTTCTCAGTCAATGACCAGATCGTGAGATGACGTCCTTGAGAGCTTATTGGCTGCATTGATGGGAGATGCGCATGTTATACCCTTGACATCGAGTCTGGTATTGAAGCAGCAGAGAATTGCTGTTCGCAAGGACTGCTTATGATACTTATTGTTAGATACTTTCTTTTTTTAATTCTCTTCCTCCCTTCTTTTGATTGTCCATTTATCCCGCTAGGTACTTGAAATTGAAGAGTTAACTCGTTCTACATATGTCTGTGATATTAAAATATCGGAGGCCATACTGTTAAAATGGAAATAAAGATTATGTTAAATTTTGTGATGTCTCACAGACATTTTATTGATCTTTGAAACTCAGAAATGTAATTTGACGACTTGGTATGTATTATAATATTATATATTACTAACACTACTAAAATTTAATACAACTACAATTTAATACTCCTAAATTGTAATGATTGTCTTAAATAGTAAAAATTCCAACCGATTCCTACCAACTACAAAAAATTAAGTGATTTTCAACATATTTCCTATTCTCCTCTTATATAATGTTCTATCTCATAATCCTTCTCTTGTATTTGTTTACTACATTGAAATATTTCGTAACAGATCCTTGCTTATTTTCTATATTATAAATATGTAGTGTTTAAATTGACAGTTTTTATTAATTTTCAATGTGATATTATACTGCCTCCTGCTTTGCGTTAATTTTCTTTCCCCGAGAGATCGATAAGCGCAGTTGACGAAATCGTATGTCAAGTGTTACGCAGTTTTACTCCACATTAGTATTACATTTTCTTTCTTTCTTTTCTTTTTTGACACTTGCATCACTTTAAATTCAGCGCGCAGAAAATCGATTGTTCCTATATAACACATTCGATTGGAACATAAACCCGCATTCAAGCGTTTGTAGGTTTGGTCAACAGGTGGCGAAGTGGCTATGGATTCCTTGAAAACGAGGTTTCGAGAAGCCCGCTCTCTCTAGTGTATTTCTAAGGAACTACTGGTTACGTTGACGAGCAGTAGTACCTCATTCGCTTCAGCATAGCGCGTTATAGCACGTCTTGGAAGTTAGCAGGTCACCCAATCACAACACTGTGTAGCTCATAGTTTGCCGCTTTTTTTCCGTTCTTAGGATGTGAAAACAAAAAATTTGCCGCGAGTCATTTTCTCAAAAAAATCGATGTTCATACTAATTTCCATCGGAAGTTAGCAGGACCACACATCTAAATCCGCTAATAATGTAAGCATATACACCAAACAGTACTACAAATTTGCCGCTTTTTATTTAAAAACGATTAGTGAAGAAATCATATTGATATCTTCATTTTTCAAAAGATATTTACAAAAAACGAAAAATAACACCTACGTTCCTATGGCGAGCGCAGTCAAGAACGAGGAGACACATTTCATCCAAGACCAATAGCCGTAATCAATCATACTCTATGCCAAAATTTGCCCTTGACTGTTGCAAAATGTAATCTGTAATAAAAAAATTTGCCGCGGACCGCTTAGTTTAAAATACCCAGGTTCGAATCCCAAAAAATAAAGTCTTGGAACCTACCTGCGCAAGGAAAAGACACGTTTCCTCCTGAACCAATAGCCGTAACAATACATACTCTATGCCAAAATTTGCCCTTACCCTTTGCAAAATGTAATCTGTAATAAAAAAATTTTCCGTGGACCGGTTAGTTCAAAATACCCAGGTTCGAATAGCAGAAAATGAAGACTTGGATCTCCCTGCGCAAGAAAAAGACACATTACCTCCTGAACCAATAGCCGTAACAATTCATACTCTATGCCAAAATTTGCCCTTACTCATTGCAACCTGTAACCTGTAATAAAAAAATTTGCCGCAGAGCGGTTAGTTTAAAATACCCAGGTTCGAACCCCAGAAATTAAATTCTTGGAAGGGCCCTCCGCAAGGAAAGGACACGTTTCGTCCTGAATCACTAGCCGAAACAATATATACTCCATGCCGGAATTTGACCATAACCGTTGCAAACTGACATCTGTAATAAAAAAATTTGCCGCGGACCGGTTAGTTTAAAATACCCAGGTTCGAATACCAGAAAATGAAGTCTTGGAAGCTTCCCGCGCAAGGAAAAGACACGTTTCCTGCTGAACCAATAGCCGAAACAATTTATACTCTACGTCAAAATTTGACATCAACCGTTGCAAAATGTAATGTGTAATAAAAAAATTTGCCACGGTCGAGCTAGTTTAAAATACCCAGGTTCGAACCCCAGAAATTGAAGTCCTGGGAGCTCTCTGCGCAAGTCAAGACACGTTTCCTTATTAACCAATAGCCGTAATAATTCATATTCTATGCGACAGAGAGAGAGAGAGAGAGAGAGAGAGAGAGAGAGAGAGAGAGAGAGAGAGAGAGAGAAAGAGGGAAAGAGAGAGAGTTGATTTCTGGTCGAACGCGGGAAAGAAGACATCCATTACTTTGGGAACGAAGTAGGAAAACAAAAAATGAAGAGAGGGCCAACACTTGGCCATTTTGATTTTTAGTTCGACTAGCGTTAGTAAACTTAAAATTAAATAATTGTCTCTTTCTTTGTATCATTTTCACGATGGCAACAAAATTTTAGTAAAAACTAGAAAATTCTATAATTTTACTGTATTAATTATTCTCTTAGTGCCAGTGCTACCAGTGTTAATGTTATAAAGTATGATTTATAATTTTTAATTTGTTGTAAATATATAAGTATTTTAATTGAATTTTTATTTAATATGGGGCGAGTTCCGGAACCTATTTTTTGGAAATCAAGCATGTTATATAATTAATATATCGTTTATAAAACACACTTTTTCCTTAAAATGTATTACTATTAGTTTCCTTTTCATCATCATCTCCAATATATACGACCGGCTAATTAGAGGCATAGAATACATTTCATATTTGAAATATCATATATACCAAAAAAGTAGCACAAAATATTATTTTCTGCAATAAGTTATCAGTTGGAGATACGAGATACGCCGGACGTGCCGCGTGGGTCGACCTGTCGCCGGCAACGGATATGACGCTGATATCAGCTCGATTTCGGAGCGGCGGCATGCCTTGCTCTCACACTGCGCTTTGTTAGACGTGGGTGGCGTGTCCGAGAAAAGTTTATAATGAGTTTCTTGGAATTAGAGAATTTTGAGAATTTTTCGTATCATTCTGTATTGATTAGTAGTTTTATGTTTTTACACTTATTTATAATTCGTTAATAATCCAAATATTTAAAAATATATTTGAAACTTAATATGAAATAAGATGAAATGTTCTTAAACAATTTATATAATTGGGTCTATTAATAATTTGTTGGACCGAATACCGAAATAATAGCGGTAAACGTATTTATATCGGTATAGAAATACCTTTACCTCTATTATACCTTTATTCAAAATACCTTTAAAAATACCGGTATAAGCCGTCAAATACCGGTATTTTTAGAGGTATTTTACCTTTATCCGACGTCTATATCGGAAAAATACTTTTATTTAAAGGTATTATACCGGTATTCTCTCATCAAAATACCGGTAGTTTCATACGAAAATACCGGTATTTCAGTGGAATCATACAGGTATTTGGGGGAAATTCAATGTGATTTTTTTCGCTGAGATGTTTCAGAGGAAACAACTATTTACACGGCAGAATTTCTGACCGGGAGGTCCTAGGGTTCGGGTCCCGAGGGTGGCGGATTTCCGACACTAGGCATATTCTAGCTAGGTCGAGTTCTTCCGTTGACTGGGAAAGAATTCTAGAGGTCGGGTTTTCTGAACGGTAGTTTTCTATGGTTTCTCCGGTCAGTACCTTGTCGTAAAGAGTAGATTTTGGTAACTGAGTTCCTCACTCATATGCAAAGCGCCCAATGCTTGAAGATTTACCTCTTTCGCTCTAAAACTGAAGTATCCAAATTAAACACACCAGGGTTCAATAAACTATTTATTGACAAAACCAGGTACAAAGCCGTAGTGCCGAATAACCTGGAGAACTTGCAGAGAGAACGTAGCCGTATCGTCGTAAGCCGGGAGATATACCAAGAAATGCCGAGTCACCAAATAGCAGAAGGGAAGTCCGAAGTCGTAGCACAGTTTTCATCGTCTCTCTCTCTCTCCACACAATAACACCACTAAATCACCAGATCGTCACACTACCACAGTCGCTCGCTATCTGCCTCAGCGTTGCGCCGAGGCCCTCTTATAGCGGCCCCGGCCGGGCGCCGCTGGCCCGCGCTGGGTGTTGCCCACTGCCGCCAGGGGCGGTAACGCTCTGCTGACGTCATTCCGTGGCGGCACTTTTAATTACGTGCGGCCGGTCACGACAAAAACACTTCCGCCGCAGCGTTAGAACAGCTGCCCCGGCAGGCCCGCTACATGAAGGGAAACTCCCTTCGCCAAATACCATTAGGAATGCGGTTACACCCGCTCGACCCTCTCGCCGAGAGAAACGGTCACGCCGTCTCAGGACGTCATCCCGCACGCGGAAAAGGTGCGTCTTGACGTCTTCAGATGGCATCCCGCAGG
Organism: Teleogryllus occipitalis; assembly: GCA_011170035.1. Taxonomy (NCBI): domain Eukaryota; kingdom Metazoa; phylum Arthropoda; class Insecta; order Orthoptera; family Gryllidae; genus Teleogryllus; species Teleogryllus occipitalis. Next base: position 111,046 of record BLKR01002700.1, read on the forward strand.
TAGAAGTTAAAAGCCCGGATACGTCTGTGGACGGCAACCCATGTTGAAGGGTTAAAGCAAGAGATTCTGGTAGCTTCCGATTATTTTGAGGTCTAAATACCAACTAAAGTAATCCTTGTGAACGGTCAGTACTTTGTCATGAGTTTAGTAATATTTTTACACGTGGTGTTTCAAGGAAAGGATGGGAAGAAAAACTACAAATATTGTTTATAAATGTTATAAGTATGATACTTCAAATAACACCTTGCGGTGCTTGTTTTATTGTTATTTACATGTCAGTAGCAAATGAGTCATTAACTGTGTATTTAGACGAAAAGGTACATACACTTTATTTCTATTACTAACAAAGATGTATAAAAAGAAAGGCATTTTCAAACCTTAGGTTTTAGAAAGCATTGGCTCATACTTCCTGTTTTGGGTCCCGATGGGTTGGGGTTCATTGGGCCTACGGATTTTCTCCGGCCGCTCGAGTGAAACAATGTCCAGCTTTCCCAGGTGTTTTGCCTAATCCTCACCTTCAATATTTCAAACAATAACGGTTCAATTTCCTGAAATTGTTACGACAACTATAACTGCTGAGTAGCAGTTTCACCAGCTGTTCCAGCGTGGCTGTGAGTGGAAGTGTATCTTGTGGGGAAACATTTGATGTTATTGTTTAAGGTATTTTAGAAGAACAATGTATAAGAAACGGAGGAAACCTTCACATTTAGATCATGAACTAATGGTTAAATTTTTTTGAATATAAAAAGTTAGTGGTAGATGAAAAAGGAAAAATTGAGTCTGCTACTAATTATGTTTGGGAACGGATTTCAAATAGCATGGGGGGAAAATTAAGCCAACGACTTTGCATTCGTACATGGCGAATAATAAGTTCGATATAAAAACCAAATTGCTTCGTCTATCAACGTCCCAAGAAGAATCTGCAGAAAGTTCAGAGAGCTCTTGTAATACAAGTAGCAATGAATAATATTTTACTCTAACAATACCAGAAGAGATTTTAAAAAATTTGCTCACAGAAAAAGTGTACATCCGTACAAGTCAGGATAAAAAAACGGAACGTAGGAGAACCATTCTAAAGAACCCAGAATACATACAGGACAGAATACAAATTTTTTGTTTTCACATCCTAAGAACGGCACAAAAGCGGCAAATTATGAGCTACAACGTTTTGTGATTGGGTGAAATGGTCCTGCTAACTTCCAAGACGTCGTTATAGCCCGCTGCTTACGCAAACTAGCGGGCTATGGCCTTAGTGACATCAATTGAAATATAATTAGTGCTGCTTAGAAAGGCACAGATTTTGCCATACTAGTTATTTTTATAATCTCTTTAGTCTGCACTAGCTTTTTCAGTTTAACCAAACCCTCTTCCCAGATGCCATCTATTGCCGCCTAAAGAACATTCTTCCACATTTTCAGAATTTTTCGGTCACCGAGTGGTAGAACTTCGACTTCGTGTTGTAGTTTTAGGATGACGACGAAAGAAATTTTTTTTGTTATTTGTAAAAATTTAGAGTTAACAGAGAAAGTCGGTCCTACGTGATCTTCATAAGTCTATTTCACTCTATTCTCACAAAAAATATAAAGAAAAAAGGGAGCTCTTTTTGAGAAAATGTTGAAAATGTTTGAGGGACTTCATCTAAAGTACACCCAAAATTTAAAGAATGCTTTTCAAAATCGCGGGGCTTCAAGTCGGGTCAGATCGACTGGGAATCGCATTTGTCGGAATCAAGATCCTACCTGACTACAGAAGAGTTAGGGGTAGTGATTTACTACTGATTTTGCAACAAGATTTATCCACTTTTTCCGTATCACGGCCTCAGACAAAGTTTTCTGTCAAAAAACGCTTTTTTTGACACAACATTACATTCTCTGTACTATGTATATTACTCCATATGTACGTATACGAGAAAGTAAAAATAGTAGAGAGACCTAATCGTATTTCTCAAAGATTCCCGAATCTCTTCGCATTATCACATCATTCAAATTCTTCACTCAGTAAAATTAATTGAATTGCCTACCCAATTCTGAAAGAAATATGAAACTAGAAAAAACGGTAATGTAATCATCTTGTAAGTTAGACATATTTTTCAGCAATAAAAGGAGATATGCAAAAATACGTTCAAGGTAAAACATTTCAATTCAGTATGTTTTTTAAAACAGAACTAATTCGACTAGCATATTCTTTCTTCAGATAGGCATATTTGATGATTATATAACTGCTTCTGTTAATGTGCCTCATTGTATTCGGGTACGCTCATTAACTCTATATTTTTTAAGGAATTTCTGATTATATTTTGATGTGGTGAAATTGAAGGTCTCGGCCAGAAAACACATACTTACAAAAATGCCTGGAATGTATTATTTGATAGAGAATTTGTACAGATAGATAAAAACGATCACGTTACTACTAAATGAGATACAATAAATAAATACTAATTTATTTATTCTATTTCATTTTCTGTATTCATGCTCAGTAATTCTCTAGTCGCAAAAATTTGTACATTGAGAAATTATATAGTGTAAGGAAACGTACCTATGTGAAACAACATATATGTTGTAAATTAAAATTTTATAACAAATTCTGATAATATAAATTATTATAACGTTTCATAAGATAAATGATAACGTACGATTACTTAGTTGGACCTAATATTCTAATAATCAAATCTTATCTTTGCATGCATCAGCATCGTATGTTAGAAATTTTTTGACGTTAAGAAAAATAAAATATTCACGGACGTTGTTTATATAAAAATCTTTATCCAGTAATAAAAGTAATTTTTATTAAAAGGACGGAGGATAATAACGTTGCCACAGAGTAGTGGAAAAGAAATTTGAGAGGAAATGTGATACCAGTTGTGGAGTTTCCTAAGAGAAATGAAATGTAGGAATGATTGATGAGCGAGGGGCCAGACAGTGTTGATTCTTACAGAACGTATCGTGTCGTGAGTGTTCGCCTCGACCATTTATATTAATGATAGTTGCTGAATGCCGACGTTGTTTATGTAGGTAAGCAATTGAAGTTTCGATTGCGTGGCGAATGAAATCTATAAATAATGTATTGATTATAGCACGGGATCCATTAATGAAGATTATATTCATTACACTCAAATTATGGAATAAGCTAATGAATCTTAAAGACAAGTATCCTGAATTTTTTTACATTCAAAACAACATTTATTCCATAAAATGAAACATTAGTAACTAACGACATTACACAACCCGTTTTGTGATCTAATAGGGCACATCTGAGGTGGCAACAAACGTTTGGGGTCCTCTACGGGTGAAGATGATCATGAAGTAGCAGGGTTGGCGGTTGGTGTTAAGAAGGAGTGGGCAGTTGACCCAGGTGTATCATCTCACACCGAAAATATATATGAAGAAGAAATACAAAAGGTAATTTTTTTCAAATTGTCATATTTATCATTAAATTTTCATCAAATTGTTATCACATTTTTTTGTCAGCACATTTATTGTATTTATCTTCAGGAGAGTTCATTTTTGCAATGCAAAAACAGCGCGGCCCTTTGCGTTTTTTATATAAACTCCGGTAACAATTTTTGTAAATCTATTTTGTCTGTCGTCGCTATATTCATGTTAAATAGCAAAACTGTTCAGCCTTGCAACATTGATCGCATATACGTTTTGAGTTGTCGCAATACCGGAAAATTTCGTTAACTTCTGGAATCTGACGTTTCTAGATTATTTCTCTCACCCCAAATCCCGAGTGTGTATTTTATCCACTCGAAATGTTTCGTGTGTGTATAGCTACGCACGATACCCATATTATCCACCGTGCGTATGAAGTAGGTACGGTGCGTAGGTAGGTACGGTACGGGTAGCGCTAACGGATACTGCGGGAAAAATTCTTAGAAATGATCAGGAATGTTCCCAGTAGCAATAATTGTCTATAATAATTGCGTTGATGAGGAGTATCCTTTAATATCTGACAATCAAAGCAACAGTTTGTCCAGCTATTTCAAAGACTTCAGCTAGTTCAAATTTAATTTTGAATCTGTCTTACACTTCCAATGTTAAAGATTTAGATATTTATTCATTAATAAGTGTCAACAATATTTGTTAATTAGTTTGTAATGAATGTATACTTGCTTAAAAGAACTACGGTCTCTTAATATTACTCATCCCTGCTTGTTTGTAAGGAGGGAAAACTTGATGTAGAAAAAGTTTTTTTTCTGTTTTTTATATTAGTGCAATGCTCTCTAGGCACTAAAAGTAGTTCCTTGGATATTTTCGTTTGCTAGGTTTTTTTAAATTGACATTTTTTCTAAAAGAAATTTTATTTGGGGTCGTAATCTATATAAATAAAAATGAATCGCCGAACTGTATATAAGCGCATAACTTCCGAACGACGGCACAAAATTGGATAATTCCTTTTTTGCGTGTGTTCGTTATTGTCAGGGCAAGGTTTCTATAAAAGAAAATTTTTAATAATTCGAACAGATTTTTTTAAAAATCTAATATAATGAAAAATGAGTGAGTGAATGAGACAGACGACTGTGAGAGATCTTCAGTAAATTAACAAAACATTGACAGATAGACGTTCAGTTGTGTATTTAGAGGTTTATCGTTGTGTTAGTGTGAGAGGATGGAGTGTGAGGACGCGGCGTGTGATGGCGCAGCGTGTGAGGGCGCGGCGTGTGAGGGGGCGGCGTGTGAGGGGGCGGCGTGTGAGGGGGCGGCGTGTGTTGGCGCGGCGTGTGATGGCGCGGCGTGTGAGGGGGCGGCGTTTGAGGGGGCGGCGTGTGATGGGGCGGCGTGTGATGGCGCGGCGTGTGAAGGGGCGGCGTGTGAAGGGGCGGCGTGTGAAGGGGCGGCGTGTGAAGGGGCGGCGTTTGTGGGGGCGGCGTGTGAGGGGGCGGCGTGTTAGGGGGCGGGCTGCGAGTGAGGGGGCGGCGTGAGAAGGAAGGACTTGAGAGGGGTGCGGTGGCAGAGGGCATGAGGGAATCGGAAGGGAGTCTGGAGAAGGGGGTGTGAGAGGGTGGTGGCGGGGGTCTCGAGAGGGGGCACTGGAGGGTACTGGAGTGGTTTGTGTGATGGAAGAGTGGCTCGTGAGATGGTCGGAGGAGCGGGCGGGAGGAGCCGGAAGGAGGGAGAATGCGGGAGAGGGGGCGGCGTGGGAATTATTGATAATCCCATTGATTTCCTAGTCCGCGACTCTACACCATCCGTTCTGCCGAGGCGCGCATAAATAGTAAAACACCGTCTTTCAAGGTTTTCGAATATATTCACGAAAAAATTGTAGTACGAATTTCGCCGTGTCAGCTAGTAGTAATTATTTTATTAGAAATAATGGAGTTATGAAGCAGATTTAGTAAACACAAAGACAGCCAGAAGGCGCTTCACGTAGTACTCTGCATCACCGCTAGAGAGCGTTGGAGAAGAGAAAGGAAACGGCGGGAATTTTGAAGAAAAACGCAGTAAATGCGTAGTATATATTTTAGGAATATGGGGCGGATTTTATTGAAGTGGTATTTTTCTTTTCCCTTTGAACCATGCCGCTTAGTATAGAAATTAATTTTATTTTAGGACAAAAGGAAATGAATGGGTATTCCCGGATAAGATAGTAAAAGGTTCCCCTAAACCAAATGACATATTTGGTTTAGTATGACATATTTGGTGACATATTTGGTTACATTATAATTCTAACAAAAATAATATTTTTGAAAAGTTTCTTAGCCGCCGTCCCACCACCCACACCGCTCTACAGCCAAAAGCGTGTTTTTTAATTTTTTCCGGCAACTCAACACTATTTTATCTAACTGAAAATATATGATAAATAAGAAAGCAATTTATACTATCAGAAAATATTTTTTTATATTTTCTCATATTCAAATTCGAACAAAAATTTTTTTAAAAAAATGATATATTTTTTAGTTCTGGGGTGGCCCCAGAAGACGAAATCAATGTAAAATTAAATTGAAGGAAAAAACCGAAATGATCTTTCACGATAAAATTAAAGGAACTATTTTATTTTCAGTGATTTTTTATGATTAGCAATATTGGAATAGGTTTTCTCGTACATTTCCGGGTCTCTAATTCTGTAAATCACATTTCGGGGAATGAGTGTTCGCAGTTCGTTGCTACATTAAATCAACTTTCAGTTTTCATACAATTATTATTTACAAAGGACAGAGTTTTCCGGATTGTATGGACTTATTTATACGCATACAATAATAAATACTTGGGTAAAGGAAAAGACAACTTTTTCTCTAGTCTGAAACATCTACAAATGTGAGAGCGTAGGCTTCCGCTGCCGGAGTCAGTAACTATTTAGCTGTCCGGGAGATGCCGCGTCTTAGGCACAGACGTTTCAGACGCCATGTGACCTTTCTTCCTGGAGGAAGGTCGCAGGTGTCTAGAACGCGGCGTCTGCCGGACAGCCAAGTATCTGACCACAAAAGCCTTATTTTTTTAAACTATGCCCAGTACTTAAAAAAATGTGAAAAAATGTACACGTGTTCTGATATGATGATTTGAGAGTTTTTCGTGCCTGGTTCGATGTTTTAAGACAATAAAATAGGTCTGGCAAATCCGGGTTCAACCTGTTCCCCTTCATTTCCCCACATGTTCCTCACTTATCCTACATCTGTGACCGAATTATTTTCTTATGAACAGCGAAAAACTATCGTCTTTCCTTAGCGTATGACATAATTATGCAAAGGATTATAAATATTTTAAAAAAATGATAATTTGTAACTAAATTCCAAAATCAAAATATTACTGGGTGCTACAACAATGTATACAAATGTATAATAAACACTAAAATTAGTGTACAGAACTGTTGGAGTAATTTTCAGAGTGTATTTAAAGTCAAAGTGATTTAAAGGCGGGAAAATGGATTTTATTTTTTTAACTGCTCCCAGCTGTCGAAAAAAATCTGAAAATATTTACAACATTTTGTGTTTTAAGAGGAACGTTGGAGATTTTTTCGAGCTGGTTCTATGGTTTTAAGACCCATTAAAAATTATTTTTCGTTATTTTTTACACAAAATATTTTTTGTGTTTGAATTTGGGTCTGAGAAAATATAGAAAAAAATTCTGTTAGAATAAATTGTTTTCTTATTTATAACATTTTTTCAGTTAGATAATTTTTTTTAACTTACCGAAAAAAAATAAAATTAAAAAATCTTTTGGGTTGTACAGGGGTGTGAGTCGTGGAACGGGGGCTAAGAAACCTTTCAAAAATATTATTTTTATGTTACAATTATAATGTAATCACTTACAAGTCATTTGCTTTAGGGGAACTTTTTTACCATCTTATCCGGGGTACCTTTTTGTGATAAGACAAAAGGAAATGCCCGATATTTATACGTATTTTTTTATCTTTCGTCGATTATGACTAATAAGTCATTTTTTACCTTTTGCCGTCATTTTAATGCCTTTTTCGTGAAACTAAAGGCAGAAATATCGTGGAAAAGAACAGTGCAAACCAAAAGTTTGCAATCTGAGTGCATTTGAACGAATAGAAGAAGCCTCGATTACATCATAATCGATATCTAGCTTGAGTTGTTTATCCGAACTGGTTTTAAAAACATTTTTTACATAATTTTTCTTTGCTTTTAAGGTATATTAAAAAAATAAGGAGCATTTGATTCATAATTTTTGACAATGTTTTATGTAATCAAAACCCACCCTCTATTTATGAGTAACAATGAGATTAGGAAGATGATTTAATTACCCTATCCACATCAAGAATGCGCTGCTTCTGGTTTATTCTGTGGCCACCAGAGGGCGCCGTCGGCCGAGAAAAGAAAAGGTGGACATTAAAAAAAAAAAAAAATACACACCAAAAATAAAAGCAGCTCTTCTTAAATGTGCTACGGTTCTGCTACACATATCTTGCATTCCATCTTTAAAGTCTTTTTATTGTTCGTTTTAATTAGGTAGAAATCGAAATTTCTCTGATAAGGGGCGGTATGATTTATGGCCGACGGTGATCGTCTGCTGCATCTGTTTCCCACTCGAAAAGAATATCTTCCTTACTGGCACAGTGAACAGCGTGCGTCTGGAGCTCAGCTGGCGCATGTCCTACTACTAAATAGTCGTCCAAGTTCTGAAGTTATCCATAAACATCCCTAAGATTTTAACTTACCGTTTTTGACTTGACCATCAGCGACCACCAGACTGGGACGTAGCCCGGCAAAAGAAAAGGCGGTCATTTTGAATAATAAAATAAAATATCAAAACACTAGGGAAATTTTCCATAAGAGTAATAAAAGGATTAAAATTTAGGTCTAGTTATCACATTCAACGCCAGAATACGCTTTTCGAAGTCCTTTTCGTGACTACCAGTCACATCGGGAGACCAGCAAAAGAAAGGTCGGGCATTTTGAAGAAAAGTATATGAAATATATCGTCTCCTGTATTATTTCAGCTGTATACATACCTTTTGCGGGTCTCGCACGCAACCAATCTTTATAAATGAGCTCTCTAAAGAAAGAGAATTTCACGGAGACGCGACGAATTGCACTTTAACTTCAAAAAATATTGGCCGTATTTTTTTATTCTATATCGTTAAATAACTCATAAATGAAGAGTTTTAGGGTCTTACAAACTAAAATATTGAATCTAAACGCCTCAAAGGAACGTTTCTCACACCGTAATCTACAGGACGAGATATTCTTGAACATTCTATTAAATTTGTTTGCTTATCGATTCTACCCCACCCGTTCAGAGCCTGTAGAATCTGAAACTGTATGTGAAATTAAACTAATTAATTGATATTCTATGCGATTGAATTACACGGGTGTACCTCTGTGCTCAGTAACAACATTAGAGTTGTTTGTATTCACAAGGGTGTATTGTTTTGTTATGAAATTCATGGAGACACACAGAACAAGTGACGGGGGATAAGAGTGTCTTGATAAAAAAAAGACATATTACAGGTTTAAAATGGAAATGAAAAAAAGGGAAGAGGGTGGGGTTTAACATGCGAGAGCTCTCGCACGGATACGCTAGTGAGGGCATGTTTTAAGAGTAATAATGGGATTAGGATTCAGATCTAGTTATCGGGTCTACTTCTACAATATGTTCAACGTGGTCCATTCTGTGACCACCGGACGGTGGACGGAAATCTGTAGCAGAAAAGGTGGACATTTTGAAGAAAAATATACGAGGAAAGGTCTTTTTTAAGAGTAATAAGGGATTCGGATTCATGTCTAGTTATTGCATTAACAATGAGAGTACGCTTCTCGAAGTTCATTCACGGACCATCAGAGAACGCCGGTGACCATAAGAAAATGTGGGTATTTTGAAGGAAAAAAGTGCGGGGGGGGGGATATTAGGCCATACTCAAAGAGTAATGGATTGGAATTTTGGTCTAGTTTTATCGCACTCACAGCGAGAGTTCGCTTCCGGAAATTCATTGCCCGACTACCAGACAGCGCCGGAGGCCTACAAAAGAAAAGACGAGCATTTTGAAGAAAAATGCACGAGGAATGATTTTATTTGCCATCGAAAATGAAGTGACATAGCATCAAGCGGTGCTCAGAGCAGACGTGTCGTGCGGGCGCTGCGGCGCCTGTAGCGCGGAGCGGTGCGGGGACACAAAATATTAAGGCATATTTTAAGAGTAATAATGCGATTTCGATTCAGGGATAGTTAACGCATGCACATTTACAAGGTATTTTTTGTGGTCCATTCTGTCACCACCAGAACGGGGACGGAGGTCAACAAAAGAAAAACGCGGCAATATTGAAAAAAAATTATGAGGAAAATATTCCGTATGAGTAATAACGTGGTTACGATTTATGTCCATTTATCGCACTCGCAGCAAGAATACGCTTCTCAAAGTTTATTGCTAGACGACCAGTGAGCGCCAGAGGCCATTAAACGAAAAGGCAGTCGTTTTGAAACAAAACAAACAAAAAAAAAATACCAGGAAAATTTTCCATGTGAGTAATAATGGGATTAGGATTAACGTCTAGTTATTGCATCCACATCTACAGGTCGTTTATGGTGGTCCATTCTGTAACCACCAGACGGGGCGGACGCCAGCAAAAGAACAGGCGGTCGTTTTTTTTTTAAAAAAAGGAAAAATATTCCATATGAGTAATAATGGGATTAGGATTTAGGTCTAGTTATCACATTCACATCCATCGTACGCTTCTTGACCACCAGACAGCGCCGGAGGCCTTCAAAGAAAAGACGAGCATTTTGAAGAAAAATACACGAGGAATGACTTTATTTGGCATCGAAGAAGAAATGACACAGCATCAAGCGACAAGTGGAGTGCGCAGCGCGAGGCGCCGCGCCTCCTGGTGCGGGAGCGGTGCTGAGTGCAGACGTGTCGAGCAGGCGCTGGGGCGCGGAGCGGTGCGATCAGTTGCCGACGCGGATGGTCTCGCGCTCCGGGATGGCCACCTCGTACACGGGCTGGCCGCCCTCGCTCACCCACACGCTGCCGTTGCTGCCGTTGCGGATGATGTGCAGCATGCCCTTGGCGACGTTCTCGGGCCTGAGGGGAACACAGTGAATGCTTTTTTATTTTTTATTTAGACGTGAGAGTTTTGTAATTTTCGTCTGAAACCGGCATACGAAATATTTCATGTTATTGCGTAAAAGGCGTCTTTGTTTTGTTTACTGTGTCATTTGGAACAAATGTTACTACATTCGAATTTTATAATAGAGTCTGAACTCTAGATACCCTACAAGAATGCTTTGATGGCGTGCCTTTTGGAATAAGGAAGTTTGGCTCTAAAATTAGTGAGGATTTTTGGATCACGTTTGTCATCATGAACTTAAATCTTTTTGATCTTTTTATGAACAGACATAATATATGATGTGATTTATGATTCTCATTAATAAAATTAACTAAACTAATTATGAAAATTCCTTACAAACACGAATTCTGTCATTGCAACTTTGGCTGGTCCAGTTGCTGAGTATAAAGTGTAATGTCGTATAATCGTAATGTCGTAATGTCGTAGCATCGAACTGTGCCTAAATATAATATTGTGAATAATAAAACATCACACAATGTGTACGTCAACTAATCTTCTCTAAACACCGCTGCGATTCAGATTGCGGACTTATATATGAAACTTAAATAATTGCTAATAAAATTCTACATTTTGTGTCTGTTGTTCACTTTTCTTTTAGACGTGAGAGTTTTGTAATTTTCGTCTGAAACCGGCATACGAAATATTTCATGTTATTGCGTAAAAGGCGTCTTTGTTTTGTTTACTGTGTCATTTGGAACAAATGTTACTACATTCGAATTTTATAATAGAGTCTGAACTCTAGATACCCTACAAGAACCGATTGTCCGACTTAAAGAGTGGAATTCCATTCTTCGTCAATGCTACTTTCAGGTTCACGACATTTTCTAGAAGAATCAAAATTGTTTATCATATGACACACTAAATCTCTGCATAATGCCAGCTATCAGAAATTCCCCAATTTCGTATGACAAGTCTTCCTACTCTTATTTCATAAATAACTTGCATCATTGATGTTGTTGAGAAGTTACACGTGACGCAAAGAGATTTAGCATATCTTCCAAATACAGTTGCAAGCTGAGTTACCTATAAATCGGAAACATTTATTGCTGTGCGTATGATAGACACTTCGTTATGAGTCTTCACACCGCGTGTTAATCGGTAAAACGTGATTATCATCTACGCCCTAGATTCCCTACATGTGTGAGACACTGTATGTGCACGATATAGTATGAACTCCAATGTTATGCGATGCCCCAACCAGTGAATTATTGACTCATTAGCCAACTCTGCACATTTTTGGCAGGCTACAATAATTTAATAATGGTAAAATAATAATAATAAATCATAATAATAGCAATAAAAAATAAAAACGATAGAGCAGGAAATAGTTGACGTCTATGAGGCGTCGGTTGATACGTACTGTTGCTTGGGCAGCGAGTCGAGTTCGCGTCCGCACTCCTTGCCCAGGTCGTCGGTGAACTGGCGATGGTGCGCCTCGGAGATGAGGGGGGTGTCCGTCACACCGGGGCACATGGTCACCACCTTCACGCCGGTGCGGTCGAAGTGGTACGGCATCTGCGCAAGCATCAGAGACAGCTCTCGATTAGCATCTACTCATTACAGCAACTCCATAGACGTTCTAAAATGTTTGCATTTTTTATCCAGTATGCTGAGTGGTGCTACTGATGATACGGACTGTTAGTGTGAACGTTGTTGGATGACGCTTACAGGGAATTATTGTAATGGTAGTTTGTTTCAATAATATTATTTTAAATTTAAGTGATCGCTTACAGAAATAACACAATTATGGAAGAATCATTGTCAAATATCTGCTTACTTCGACAATAATGTTAAATAAAAGAAACTGTGAGATAAATATCTTCATTGCCTCTCCTCCTCCCATCGCTCTATTATCGAAATAGAAAAGAGAGACAAGACCGTTAATGACTATCTGTTGTCTGGACTTTGATATTAAGTCCTTTACGTCGTGTCTCCCTTGACATCCTTCTCTACCTTATGTGTCTCTTCGAATTATTCCATCTTTTTCCATTCCCCTGAATTTCCTCTCGTAAGAGTTAACACCCACTCTTACTTCTCTTCACTTCGCTTCCTCCCTTTTCCTTTTAATTTTTTTATCAAGTATTTCTCATTCATGATCTTCCCGTTTTATTTCTATTTTACCCAATTTTTTGCTTTCCATTCCTCTCTCTCTCCATCTCTCTCTCTTTCTCTCTCTCTTTCTCTCTCTCTTCCTCTCTCTTTCTCTCCCTCTTTCTCTCCCTCTTTCTCTCCCTCTTTCTCTCCCTCTTTCTCTCCCTCTTTCTCTCCCTCTTTCTCTCCCTCTTTCTCTCTCTCTTTCTCTCTCTCTTTCTCTCTCTCTCCTCCCATTTCCCACTAGCTTTCCCTCCTTGCCCTCTCATCCGCCAGTTTCCTTCCCTCTATCCTTAGAAACATCCATTTCGCATTCAATCTGGCTCACTCCCCACCTCGTTCTCCCTGCGTACCTCTACCCGGCATGTTCTACTCACCCCGAAGGAGCGGCTGAGGCCCACGACGGCGTGCTTGGTGGCGACGTACACGGGGCAGCCGGCCATGGCCTGCAAGCCCAGGATGGACGCGATGTTGGCCACCACGCCGCCGCGGCCGCCCTTGTTCTTGCCCATGATGTCGAAGGCCAGCCACGTGCCGCGGGCCACCGCCGTCTGCAAGTCACCATCAATCCAATTAGAAGGTGGTTGGCAGTTCACGATCTCGTAGTAACGATACACTGTAACCTTGGCAATAGCTAAGCAGTAGCTTCAGCATTTGCATAGTGTTGTCGTCTCAAATCTTAAAACAAATGAATCGCATGGCTGGAATGCTGTGGTTAATTAGGTGTACATAATGAGAAGTTCCGAGAGCGAGGGTCATTGTGTAAAAGTGTGTTGCGTGGGTAAGATTGAGAGTATTATAAGCGTTTGGTTTTGTTATTATTGTTTATAGTTTGTTTTGCGGCGTATTGGCAACCAGTAAAGTTGCGGGTGTGAAATGTTGTACTTCCATGCATTAAAGACTTTCTAAAGTAAAAGAATGATTAAAAGTAATAATAATAATAATAATAATAATAATAATAATAATAATAATAATAATAATAATAATAATAATAATAAACAAGTAGAAAAATTATTAACAGTAACTTTATTAAGAAAATTATTCATTTAAGCAGAATTTAAAATGTATTTTTTTATTTGTTAACTTTTACTTCACATTTTTAACCTAAACAACTGATGTCTTGAGTGACTTTTCTTAACGTAGAAAATGATTAAAAGCCATATTTTTTTTATTGTGTCTGTGGATTCGGGCGCGGTAGCGTCTGAAGTCCATGAGGACCTCTCCCCCCCGTCGGGTGTCCTACTGATTAAAACAAAACCTATCTTTTATTAGCTTTATAAAAAGTTAAATATGGCTGGAATGGAATTTTAACAAAATTTATATTATTCCTATCGGATTATAGGAGCATCTTTGATATAAATAAAAAGATGAATTATTGCAAATCATTGCAAATCTCGTAACGCGAGAGGGCGCTTGGATCGCTGTAATGCCTTCCCTCTCCGCACCTGTCAATCCCCTTCTAATTTTATTTGCTCTTGAATTCTCGCGCTCGCCGCGGCCCCGTACCTTTCAGCTTGCTTCCGTGTGTGAAGGTCATGATGAGATAATTTAAAGCAATCGTTAGTAGGAGAGCGTTTTGATGTAACATTCAACTTCGATAATTAAACTCGGCGTTTAAGTCGTTTTAAATTGCTCACCTTTCAAAGAGGCGAGAAAAAATTGTTGCCTTTGTAAGAAAGATGCGGAAAATATCCTTGGAGTAAATTGCTTAATGATTAAATTACGAGTATTATCGAACTATATTCTGAGAATCTGTTTGTTTTGTTCTGCCTGTCTATGACATTGGGGGTGTCAAATCGTAAATAACTGTGTGTTTCCGAAAAATGAAAATATTTTTGGGCAGGTGTGCTCTGTAATAAAATGTGGTATCAAGTGAGACTAAGTAGATATTCGTGTAGACTGACACGTTAACTGCTGTACTAAAGAGATAAGAAAACTGGTTCCTGAGTTTTATAGATTGTATATTTTTTTATGAAAGATACAACTGAAATGTCATCTAAAACGTTCGCCATTCCGTGTGTGGGTTATGTTCAATACACATGGGCAGTACTTCTCTTTGCGCTAAGAATGTTATTATTTTATAATTCAAACTACCATTAGTATTGTAGAAAAATCTGTCACATTTCAGTACCTTACAAGTTGTTTCAAACCGACGAAGTTTTTCTTCCTGTTAGAGCAGTGTTTCTATTAAATAAGAAGTAAGCGTATAGAGACAGCATATTGCTGGGTATCTTCCAAGAATAAACCCCTATCTCACATCAGCAGGAGATGTATTTTGAAAAATCCTTTCTAAATAGTTACGTACATTGAAATTATGACCTATATTCCAAATGTGACGTGTTTTAACTCTGCGTTGTGTTAGGTTATCTGATCACATATCAATTCACTAACGTCTCCAAAGGTGGAGATAGGATTTATTTGTATTTTATTCCTCATGACAAAAACGCCACGTGAATTATACGGTAGAACTTATGTAAAAGTTTGCTTGTTAGATCTGATTACGAACCCCTAATCACTTTTTCGTTTTCATCAAAACGTACCACGTTGATGGCGATCTCCGTTTCCCAACGAGAGTCATCGAGGATACCAGCATTGTTGATGACGATATCCAGACCTTTAAATGCCTGTGCAGCCTTCTGGAAGGTAGCTAGCAAAAAAAAAAAGATCAAAAACATTAATAACGATTTAGACTAATCACATTTACCATCAACATCACCAACACCAACCCTGGTTTTGAGCTTCATAAACACGTCTAGTGCTTTCACTTCAGTCCATTGCTTTTTGTCCTTCAGGTTATTAAACCTTTTGAATTTAATTTGATTATTTTCGATGAAGTAAATATTGAATGTGAGTTATTAAAAGTGAAAAGAGACGTTCATTAATCGGAACATTAAATAGAATTGTGACAAACAACAATCATTTAATTTTATTTGCACCAATTGCATTCGTACAGTAATAATTGTGAGACATTTTATTACCTGTGAGTTCTTCGGTGTTCGTGACGTCACATTTAATGAAAATGGCTTTGCCACTGCCAAATTCAGTATTGAGCTCCCTCACAGAGTTTTCTCCCTTACGGTCATCAAGATCTGCGACGGCAACAGCCTGCAATCATGTATAAGTTGACTATCTGACAAGTGCGAGAATGAAAATAGTGCCTGCTGCAATGCAATAAATGTGCATTTGAAGTCCGATGCCAAAATGTTACCATGTGCCAGGGTTAGTTTGAAATGCAATAAATGGGAGAGGGAATCCCACGCGAACCTATTCACATATTATTGAAAAGAATATTCTGTAATTGGCGCGCTCTTCTAAAAAAACAGTTTTTTGCATCACAAGATTTTTCGGTCATTCTATTAAATATTAGTTTCATAATCGAAGTTCAAATGCTCCAAAAATGGGTTTTCTTCATGAAATTTAAAGAATATGTTTTGCATTTTACATGATTCCAAAGTACTGAAATTATTTCAATAATTGTTTATTAAATAATAATTTAATTTATTATAATATTTATAGAGTCATTTTTTGTTCTTATTGATTTATTTATTAATTTACTTTTATTAAATTTATTAATGGCTGAAAATAGCTTGAAGTGTTAAATAACACTGACATGCATGTTAACCATGTAGAATTTCTTGGAATGTAGAAAGCTCTGTATAAACTGTATGAAGAGTATATAATATTCTTTTAAGGTTGTGAATCCATAACATAGTATAAGTTCTTCACGGTCCAGTGTAGACACGACATGTAGATCGTGATCTCGCACGTATAATATGGTATGTGTCAAATGAATGTAAATATTGAAAGTTCTTTTTAATCTGATAGGTCCTGTTTAAATTGTCCGTGCGTTTTTAAGAATATTAGGTATTTTAGTTGTATGCATGTGGTTTCATTTTAGAAAAATTGTACCTGAATAATGAACCTGTATCATTCAAATGTAACATATAAATTATTTTCATATTTTTAATCTTATCTTTGACGTGCATGTCTATATGCACGTCAAAGTATGCACATAATGCACGTCTACATGATGTAAGAATAACCACATTATATTTGATGCGGTTGTAATGATTTTTTTATTGTGTATTCTGAAGAAATTACATAGATCAGTAAATATAACTATCCATTTTATGTATATTTACTTGTAACTCGTGTTTTTGTAGCTGGGGTTTGTGGCAAGTTTGAAAGATGATAGGGCTGGGATTTGAGGTAGGTTATAATAAATCTTGGTGGTCAGATATGTGATGTATTGATCTACGAGTCCTAAGTTAAATTCGTTGTGGAGTTGATTGTTTTTGGGGATTTCATACTGGATTGGGAGATTAAGTTGTTATTAATAAGAATACTTATACTCACAGCCACTCCGTTGCGGAGGAGCTCTTTGACGTAGGCGAGACCGATGCCGGTGGCGCCACCAGTCACCAGCGCGTACTTGCCCTTGACGTCGAAGGTCACTGCGGAAAAAGTATTTTATCAGTCAATTGAAAGCAACGCAGGGAAATGTACTCACAGACTGCATGTATCTTCGCCACGTTTGCCGAAGGAGCGTCAATTTACATTTCTTATTGTACTAATAAAGATAACTTGGACGATTCCGATATGATGGGAAGCCGAGTAGATTGTGTCAACCTTGATTGTTGAAATTTAAGTGTTCATTGCAGGCTATAAATTATGGAAATGTACCCAAAAGTGTACAGTAATGTCCGGATATTATGTATGGGTACATAATTGCTACCTGATAAGTTATTCATCAGAAAACTACTATATAATTTACGTCGCCAGAACTTTCTAATAATGTGAATATGTAAAACCTAATATACATTTACAGTGTGTAAATGTTTAGGGACGTTACTAAGAAAATATATTCTATTACAATCATTTGGATATGAATATATTGATATAAAAACAATCAGAGTCATGACAAAGTTTACGATATAAGCACAACAAATAAAAACATTAAAAAAACATGTTCCAATTATATAACAAAAGCAATGTTACAAATGTTACAAATACACCAGTACATTATCACATTAGAAAAAAAAGAATTGCCAAAATGTTAATTCGTGATAGTAGCTTCCGATTATTCATTCGTTTCAAGTTTATTTCTTTATTATATTCTTTCATTAAAAACTATCTGTATGTAATAATGTTCATACTACAGAGATCTGTTTTCTAACTTGGTCCATTGCATCATCAGTGTAAACATAAAAAAGGAGTTATATTTAAAGTTTCATATGACCTTGCCTCGTGTCAAACGTACTTTCAGAATTTCTAAGCACGTACGTTTCCGCCTGGGCAATACGAGTTGAGTTGACAGCCATATTAAATACACCACGTTCCTTTTTAACATTCACTAGCAGCGTAGGAGCGTTTGTACCACAATGTCTGTGAATCCACTGAAGGTCATTCCTGTAGTGAGTAAGACTACCAAACCTTGTTCGAATTCGTAATAAACTGCGTGAGTACTTAGCTCTGTGCCAAAAACAACAGATGGACATCTGAAGAATTACTGCTTTCCGACGAATGCAGCCAACTGATGAATGATGAACTTAAAGATTGGGTGAAGCGTCTGTGTACTGAGAAAGATCGAACTCCTATAGGGGACGTCCATAAATTAAGGAACGCAAATTCTGAGTGTTTTAAACACCCCTTCTTCCCCCTGCAAAACAACTCTAACGCGCGATTGAACCCCTATCTAAATAATTACGTAAAGCTTACGACTAAATACAACTAAATGAAGTACCAGTTGTAATCATTATATTTGTGTTATATAAAAAAATATATTATAATTGAAGTCAGAATAAGATGGCGATGCGGATTGCATCTAATAATGAGATTGGGGGCAATTTTTGAATGATGGAAGGACATATAGGAGAGAAAAAATTCTAACAAGCCGTGCACATGACGATGTCAATGACTCATGAGCCAGAATCTACTGCACCAAATGAATTGGATTCAAGAAAATACATAATAATGCTTTTGAAATATTTTTTTCGTAATCTATCAGATTAAATCAATATAGCATTGATAAAAAATTTCCATTTATTGTAGTAGTTTATAGATAATAACTTTTTTATTTTTTTTATTTTTTAGTTTTGTACTTGTCTTTAATTTACAAATATTTTAGTATAAGGCAATAAAATAATTATTTCAGCAAATTTTGAAAAAATTTAAAAATAAATATTAGCGTAACGTAACATAAAGCTATGTCCTCCGCCACTATGTAACGCAGCATAATACGTCTCACAATCCCTTCCCCCTCTAGCGTAATTTACAGACGATCTCTTATTTGAACTTAGTCGCAGGTTCAACATATTGCAGAATTTCGTTTTTATCATTCTTTGGACAACGTTACTGATGGTCCTACATAATTTATACAACTAATCGCAATATTAATAGAGTTCATAAAATAAAATTTTTGATGTTGAAGTACTTTTCGGCTATTTTAAACTAAATAATTTTGTTTATATAACAGACTACTGGAATTACGATTGCGAAAATATGATTGTAATTCGTAATTACAAAAAATGCATAGAGAAGTGTAATAATAATGGCAAATAAACAACATAATAATGGCAATAAATAATAATAATAATTTTATTTCTTAAACATTTGGTAATCGTAATAAATAGAAATATCACGTTGATCCAACTTAAATTTTATTAGTAACTTAATGTGTTTATAAAAGTAATTTGAAATTAATTTTATTAAATAATAGAATAGACAATATAATGCATTCTACGAGTCCGTTGTCATTCTTTGTTTTATAGTAAAAAGGTAATTGAAAACAGTAAATTTAACAACGTAGGAAATTAATACCAAATTCTTTTTTTATAAAATACAGATCATTTATTTTAAGAATCATAAAAAGTATTCGTAATATAAATATGGGAATTTTTAGTCTAAATATACGTAGTCATGTTTTCTGATCCCCGTGGTATCATTGCTTGCGTTTGGTTCAAATCTGGGTACACTATAAAAATGCATTTTTTATCGGCAACCATGTTCATAAAAATTATTTTTTGAGACATTTTAGGTCTACGTTCTTCCAGCTGCTTTAATTCTAACACTTCGTCATCAGAGAGCTCTTCATGTATCAAAGATATAACGCGGCAATTTTGAAACTCGACCGAGAGCAAACACGAAGAATCACACATTCCTTGAGGAATGAAAGTACGTTTTATGCAGATTACAAGTACAGTTACTTTTATTTTTTGTTTGCTACTATAATTGCGACCTGGGAGTTTTGATGGCGGATTCAGTGCACAAAAGTAGAGTTTGGAAATTCAATATACCATATACATCGTCGTAATCTGTTCGATAAAACTACAATAAAAGAGATACCTACATGATACTCCCGAAGTTTTCATGCAAGTTCTCAAAACAATATCTCCATTGTTCAAGAAACAAAAATTGGTATTGTAACATCAAACAAATTGCTGTAAAACATTGCCCATCGAAGAAATATGACATCATGTGCAGCATTAAGTGCAGATTTAATAGATTCTTATATTCCGACTCTTGGAATTATATACAAAAATTTCTTAGTGTAGGATAGAAGTTGTTGTGAGTTTACTATTAGGCTAGTCATATCACTGTTCAGGATGTACAGATTACACAGCATAATCAAAACTCTTTTCAATAAAAGTTATTTTAAATCGAATATTTTAGCCATTTCACATAAGTAGATACGTAGGAATTTGATTTGGTAAAGTATACATTTTCATTAACAAAGAATGGTTTGTTTAACCTAACGTATAACTCATTGAACAAATTCTGAGATCACCCCTTAGTTCGCTTCAGAACATAAATGTAGGCTACACTCATGTTTTGCTGAGCTCTCTTTGTGCCAGTTGCAGGAAAGATTGGGACGGGTCGGGGGGATGCCATGTCGACCACAATACTTCAAAATCAAATTTGCAGTTAGTTCCTATTACAAGAGCGCGAATTTTTTTTAGTTTTCAAATGTTACCAACTATTCACGTTGCTACGTACGAATTTCCGGAGAACCAGAAAATGCGCACAGAAACCATTTCTCTCCCATACATAACATATCACTTTTACTGTTCTTTGACAATAAGTAAGTTAAATCAAAATATTAAAATTAAATTACAAAAGCACAAATAAAATCCGATTCAATTAATCTTGCGTGAATGTGACTGCTCGCCCACTGTCGAGTATCCGAGGTGGACGGCGAATGTTCTCTTCCTTTGATGTGTGCAAAAGATGAACATTCGGCGAGCAGGGCGAACACAGAATATTTAACGCTTGGCAAATAGCAACAACCCCACTACTACTCGAGATTCGGCGAGCGGTCGAACGCTGGCTCCTCACCGAACCCCGAAAGCTGGGAGCCGCCCCCCGCTGAATTAGGCAGCGGCCGCAAAAGCACTTACTTTTTAAGGTTGCGACGGGGTGAGTTAGGTAGGCGGGTGAAGTAGCGACTGTAGCCGGCGGCGCTGAGGATGGAGCGACTGCAGGCGAACTGGGCGGTGGCCTGGTCTCCGCGCGCCTTTATAGGCGCGTCCGCCCCGCCATCCACGTGATCGCCCCGCTCGCCCGCGCCCCGCGTCCCGGCTCCGCCACCTCCCCCCGCCGGCTCCAGCACCACGCCCCCTCACCCCTGTGCGCGCAGCGGAGGCCCTGCCGCGTTGGCGCCAACGCCGCTGCTCGCGCGCCCGCGCGGAGGCACGCCTCTACAGGACTCTTAAGTGTGTGGGCGGTTTACGACGGCTGAGCATCGGAGACAGGCAATAATTTTAAGGCTTAACAGCTTGAGTATTGGCGATGAACGTAGTATCACAGATTCATTTGTTGTTTGACTTTTAATGTACGAGAGAGTGAGAAATAGAGAAGGACAGAGAGAAATAGATAGAGACCCAGAATGAGAGAACGAGACAGAGAGAAATAATGAGAGAAAGAGTGAGAGAGAAAGAGAGAAGGTGAGAGAGAAAGAGAGAGAAGGCGAGAGAGAAAGAGAGAGAAGGCGACAGAGGAGGGAGAAAAGGCGAGAGAGAGAGAGAGAGGAGACAAAAGGCGAGAGGGAGAGGGAAAGAGAGGAAAGGTGAGAAAGAGGGAAAGAGAAAAAGCGAGAAAGAGGGGGGGAAGAGAGAGAAAGACGGAGAGGGAGGAAGAGGGAGAGAAGAGAGTGATAGAATGGTAGAATGATAAAAAGAGAAGTAGGGAGAGATGGGAGAAGTGGAGAGGGAACGAGAGAGAGGAAGGAGTAGAGAGATCGTAGGAAGAGGTGAGGTGTGGACACAAAGAATTGGAGAGACATAGAAATTGTGAGATGATGTGATAAGCGGTGCAGGGAGTAGACATGGAGAGATAAGTTTGTGATTTCGTATCAAACTTTGAATAACTGTTGCGAGATGTTAATGATGGGTTACCTATTCAGTTGAGAGTAAATTGTAATCAAATCACCTGTGCCAACCCGTTGTATAGCCAGGCGCTGCAAATTGTTTCTATCGTGGTTACCGCATGACTTAACTTGAGTAAACACGAACTCTTTTTCTCGCCTTTATCATTATACTTTCTCGTGTTAACTTAATGGTTTATGGTGTTGTTTGTATATTCCTCAGGGGAAGAACCACAAACTATGGGAAGCACCTGGTGTCAGGGAACTTCGCTCTCCATTTCTTCAGAAGACCGATGGCCTTAGGTGAGTTTTTCAATATATTATGTCATTATAATTGAACATTGATAATTAGTATTGCAGCTAGCTTGCAGTTTCGATGATTTATTACAATTTATATCATGGCAATTTTATTCAATTTATCGTTTTACTTCGTACTTTATGAAGCAGAATCATAAGCCTTTTTACGGCGTTTATTTCTTCTCCGAATGTTTTAAACATTATTGTCTTCCTTTCTATTTAAATGAGAGAGTTGCGAAATAACTACTTAATTATTTATGAAATGTCTTCCCATGCTGTCCCTTTCCGGGCGTATATGTGTATTTCTCCCATGTTACAAACAAATTTTTAGTCACTCGCGGGTGAGGGAACGCAGGGAGAGATATCTCAAAGAGAGTGACGGACTGAATTTAGTTCAGAGACAGTGTTGTCTTCTGCAGCGACTTAAATCCTGATGTCCTGACGCTCGAGTCCCGACGGTGGCAGTTGATTTTCGACACTATCCATATATCTAGGTTGAATTCGAATATTGTCTGGAGGAGGATTCGAGCGGCCGGTTGCTCTGATGGGTAGTTTTCCGTGGTTTCTCCGATCTGTACCTGGTGAATGTCGGTGCAGAACCCTAAATAAATAGGGCAAGATCTTTCCTTCCTCTTTTTTGCCCCATCCTCTCCCCTTACTTACACACTCACTTACAAGCACTACACTACCACACATGTTGGAAGACCAATCAGGAGCTTAAAGTTTGTCCTGATTGGGAGATGCCCGACGAGGGAAAACCATCGCAAGCCGACATGTATGTAGGGCGATGTCAGATTTAGCGGGGAAGGAATACTGCCATCTCCAGTCGTAAAAATATTCACCACACACGTGCGACTAATGACTAAAGAAGTTTATTTTCTTCGAAACAATCAATCAATCACCAATCGAAGGGAGTGAATTTGCAATAGCTTTGGTGAGGAGTTGTTGGAAAGTACTCGGTTGTTGAGGATATTATGAAAATGTTTTCGAAAAATTCAGAACGTTTTATCTGACACCTCATTTATGATAAACTGTCTTAGAAAATAGCATAAATGTAAAATTTGTGTACTACGGTCAAATATACTCTGCATTTCTGTGACTATTTAGCTCTTTAAATTAATACCCATAACGTTTATCAATACATCTGGCGTGCCATAATCAGGGCGAGGTATCTTCAAAAAATTTCGGTTTTTCTGACCGATTTTTCTTCCTACTTGTCTCCATTGACTAATTATAAGCTGCGAAACATCATTAATAGGAAGCAGAGAAGCAGGTGTATGTGGTTTAACAAATGCGATATTTAAGGAATTTGAATGTAACACGTTAATATAATTAATATTTGAATATTTTGAAACTCAGTCATTATTTCAACAGTGGAATAACTTATTAAAACCCCTCAGACGTAGGAAATGAATATTATAATTCACAACTTTGATTTTTGCACTTGAAAAAGAAAGTGATACATTTTGGACATTGTGAAATTTTTTCGCGATGAATTCGAATTTATCCATGTCTACAAACCATTAAAATATATTAAAATAATGAATATATCTTCCCAACGAATTTGTTGATTGCTTTAAGAATTGAGTAAAGATAAAAAAAATAATTTGACGTTGGCCGGTATTGATTCGTGTAAGTTCGAGTTTATACGCCTCGAGTTTATAGAGGTCTTAAATTATTTTGTTGTGAAACTACAAATTTATTTCGCGGCCAGAGACAAAAGTGTTGTACTCTGAAAATCGGATGACTGATAAAATGATTTAATGAAACAAAAATAACTATTTTTAAACTAATTTCTTCACTTAAATAAAAAAGACAAATGTGTATGGAGGTGTCACTACTCTTGTGCACCGACGTTTTGTGTAACACATAAGAACTTCTCTTTGAATTTTTTTTGTCTGCATTGTTAACATCTCGGTTACTTGGTGCTAAGTAGAATGAAGAATGAAATGAAGTATTCCAAAAGTCGCCGAAGCATCTGATAATTACTAGGAAATGACGTCAGGGGTCATGGTAAAAGTGTCAGATTGGTGAAGAGTGGTCAGTACAAGGTTGCAGCTGGTTGAATTCCCGTGCAGCGGGTTGCATTCTCCAGGCGTACGTAGAATAATAATCGCTGCAAGTGCTTGAAGCTGAGAACTATCACTCTTTCTCAGTTTGCTTATCGTTGGCTACAGTTGCATAACAGTGGTTCAACAGGCCAACAGAGAGCACGCGAACACCTGTTCTATTTTCGACCGAGAGGAGATTTCCAATCGACCTTCCTTCGTTTCGTTGTTCAAAGTATGCGACGAAATTTAGCACCCCAGTGAAGCGCGGGCAAAGGTCTTTGGGGTAGAGGAACCACGAAATTATAGAGTTCTTTATTATGTTATGTAAAAGAAAGAAAAATTAAGAAGCGTGACTCACTATACAGTTTCGTTCGATGTATTTAAAATCACAAATAACGTGATTTAAATGCAATTATAGAATGAAGATCACCTTACAAATTCCACTTGACTGTGAAATTATCTTTAATAATACCTATTTCTGCATCATAACCATCTATTACAACATATGAATTACCTACAAATCACTAAGTATGTTGATATTTCTTCTTGTTTACACAAGATCAAGATACTTTCCAAAACTGCTGAACCATATTTGCGACAGTTACTCAGGTATGTATTTTCTCCTCATCTTGTGGCTTCAAATAATATTTTCTTTATATCAGTTTTTAAACGAAAGGTAGCTAAACGATAGCAAATAGTTTATTTTTAGTAGAAAATTAACATTTAAATTTTAAGAAATTTGTTCTAAAAAATTGTTCTATGAATTTTTTTATATTTTTAATTAAAAATTTGAAGAATGATTTTGCTTCTCAAAATGTTTATTTAATTACAATAAAATAGAACTCTGCAATTTATTATATGCAAAAAATATACAGATATATGTAATTAAAGTACTGGTTCAACGTACTTGGAGGCAGAATAAAGCTGATATACCGAGACTTAACCATGGACAATACATACACAGCTCAGAAAGAATCATGTTGTATCTCCATAATGTTACTATTACTGCAATTAAACATAACTGTGATCAAATTTGAAACGATACACATGTTATTTACGTATTTTTTATTTATTGTATATGTTTTGCAAGTCTATTCTCTTACTGTACACATTTCCCGAGTATTTCTCATATTCACGAGAAACCAGAAATGTTTTAAAATCTTTGTACCACCTTCGGCGAATGTGTGTTGTGTAAGAGGTCCCACAAGTAACGCCACCTTCTCCCACGCGCATGTAAATTGCACTTCAGGTTATTTTCGCGTCACGGCGTGGTCGTGTTTACGAATGGGTGCCAGTGGAATGTCAACAACGAGGCGACAGCTTGCCTGTCCACGGAGAAATAGAAACATACAACGTGTATCCCATCAGTCACACTTCTCTGAGGTAGCTAAACGGATTATACGGCTGTCGATTTCAAAAAAAGTGTTTCTTCTTGGGTATACGTTGGCAGCTTAGAAGGGCCGTGGAATATGGCTTCCCCACGTACATCCAAGAGGTTTTTGTTAGGCACGTGTGAGAGGGACCAGTGGAAGAAATAATACAATAACTTCATTTGAGATAGGGAAGACTCAGGATGATAAGTGGAGTACACGGAACGATACGTAAATAACAATGAATAATGGAAAATGTGTAAAAAAGCATTCATTTATTAAGCGGCTTGTATCTAATATGATCATTCCAAGATGCTACAGAGCATTTTTATTGTAATTTTGCATTGATTTATTATTATTATTATTATTATTATTATTATTATTATTATTATTATTATTATTATTTTCAAGTCTCTCGCCTAGCGAGGTGCCATATAGCTGACACCGGGACCTTTAGAGAACCAAGGTGCCTGCTTTGCTAGCAAACTCGGACGGTCAGGATTCGACGGTGAAGTCAGGTGATGTTATATCAATAAAAACTTCCTCACGATGTGTGCAGTCCTCAGGAGAACAGCTTTTTGCATTGTATGAATGTGCCAATTGTTAAGTTCAAGCCTTGCAGATGATGAAGTTACTTCTTCAGAGACCAATTCATTTGCAGAGATAACCACAGGAACTACTTCAACAGATAATTACCGCCACATGTCGCTCAGTTCAATAACCAAGTCCTGATATTTTCGCTTCTTCTCGACAATTGAAGCAGCTATATTTCGGTCTAGAGGAATAGCTATACCGACTATTATCACTTTCCGTGAAAACTTATCGGCCCATATTATGTCAGGTCAGTGGGCTTCGATCCTGCGATCAGTGGTGACTGACACATTCCAGAAGAGCTTCCACCGTTTCGTCTCCAGAACTGAATCCGGCTTGAACTTGTAGTATGGGACCTCTTGAATTATTATTATTATTATTATTATTATTATTATTATTATTATTATTATTATTATTATTATTATTATTATTAGCATTATTATTATTATTATTAGCATTATTATTATTATTAGCATTATTATCATTATCGATGGATACATAGTAATTAAACTTCCGTAGAACTCTCCTATTTCTGGTTGTGATGGGTGTAGCGGTAGTGTGGGTTCCTATTTTATTAGGAATACTATAAAATCAAATCTTTTATTCGTTTTCAGATTCAAGTAAAATTTTTATTATAAGGAAGCGAACATTTCTAGCTTTCAAATGTTCCTCCCCATGCTTTTTTGGTACTTTTGTTCATCATTATGTATCTGCATAACTATTTTTAATACGCGCATAAATTACAAGAAAACAATGCAACCCCTGGGCATGTGAAAGGAATCTTAGTTTCGTTACAAATCCAAGAACACCAAATCCAAAAACAATGAAATATTTTTGATTTTAACTCGACAATTCAAATATTTTATTGCAATATTCCACACATTCACGTACTGCACGCACCCACTGAATTATCATAGTATCACGAGAAGTGCTGTGATATGCAGTAAATTCACGACTCGCGTAGTGAGAAGTGGCTTTACCGGCTAGCACATCACTTAATTTGATGACGTGATATTTAGTATGACTATTTCACGAATTAAGACATTACATAAAACGAATGGATGATTACAATTACAGGAATTACGAAAAAAAGAAATATTACTAAAAACTGGTACAGAAACATTTGGAACTTTTATTGAGCTCAGAGTTATCACTGTGTCCTGGAATAACTGATAATCAAGTAAAATATGAATAACAATGTAATGCTGAAAATTATTTCAAATATGTTTCGATTGTATGGTAATAAAACTTCCAAAAAAACATTTATAACAATGCTGCTTACAAGAACATTTATTAAAATCACAATTATTAAAGGTGTAGGAAGTTGAATTTTCCATATCTTGGTATTCCGTGGAAGTATTTGAAATGGAAGATGTACAAGATGAATTAGAAGGATTCATCAATTTCGAATGGATTGAACACACGTGTGTACTGTAAAGTATTTTTATGAATAATTTTGATTGTAACGTTCCACATTGTTTTGATAGCACGTTCTTTGTACTCTTTATTATCTCATCTTCGCATTTTAATTGCCTAATATATGAGTAATTTCTTCATTTGTAATTGATGCTGTCCATTTGTATTTCCTATCTTCACAAAATTCTTGAAATTACTTTCATACACTTTCTCTGCTTCATTTACTGTTTTCAGCACTGCATCTTTAATAATAGATTATATTTCAGAGTTTTAAACATTACCAACACGACACAATTTAATATTATATTTATGCTCATAAGCTATTATGGACCAAACAATTGCTATCTTCATCTTGAAAAGGTAAACAAAGTGCTGATCATATGACTATAGACATCTAGGGATTGGTTGAATTTGAATATATTCTGCTTAGCATTGTTTACTTACAACACAGACAGACATGAGGAAATAGGTCATAATAAATTTGACCTGAGTTTTCGGCACAGACTACTTCATGCGGTAGAAAGGCTCCAAGAAAGAGGCTGCCCGCCATTAAATATCTGCTATTCCCATGTTGCGTTATGGAACCACAACCCTTTTACATTCTCTGTGTGATTTACTGATGATGATCTGATATACTGCACCGAACCCGGTCTCCCAAACCTACCTGTGTTTACCTGGGCTTGTGTGGCCGGCTAGCTCAGGAAGCATGTAGATTATAGAAGAATGGATGGTGGACGGATTTAGCTACGTGATGAAATAAAAAAAATATTTAGAACACAAATGAACTTTAATGAAAGACTTAAATTTTTAGCATACAAAAATCAAGGTCTGAGTAATTACTTCTTCTATTTTTATGCTATAAAACTAATACATTACAGGGAACTTAATATTGTAAGGAAGTCGCCAATGCGCGGCGAGCACTTCCTGGATAAGAGTTTCTTTCATAAACAAGCGTTGCGCCTGAAGGGCGTACTGAAGATTTTGCCGAAAGGTTCCTACGTCTTAACTAAATTTGGTCCAATAATCTCGTGTGTCTTGTCGGTGTGTCGAGCGGAATTTTCCATGATGCGCTCTCACTCGCACACTTTTGGTAAATAAACGTAGGTGGTCTCTCCCGGAGTTTCCAAACTGCGCAGCCCCCCTTCCCAGCTAGATCCCCAGGGATAGACCCGCGTCAGCGTTGGCGAAAACAAACACAGTCCCCCCCCCCATTTGCCTGGCGCCGAGATGTCGCGGCGAGCACTGTGCGGAACGAATTAGCCGCCCGACGGCTCAGAAAAGACGCAAAAGGCACCAGCGCGTGATTACGCAACACTTTGTTTACGATTAGCCGGGGTATAATATTCGGTATCGTTACAATACTGCGGTATTTGTGTTATTCTATACTACTTTATTACAGTGTTTGTGGAGACTGCTTTTGTGAAAGTATTTAATTTATTGCAGTATTGTAGTATAGTATTCTATTTGTTTTCCTTGAACAGAATGTGTGCAACGTTTTGGAAATCCATTTGTGTGGTTTTTGTTTTGAGCACTTTTGCCCGCATGCCGCTGGTATATTACTCATTTCAATGCGTGGGAAAACTGAAAAAAAACTATTAGACCCCGAAGTTTTGAGAGGTGTGTATGTTTTCTTGGATTTCAGAACTCATGAAAATATAAAATTTATTAATTGCCACAGCGCTGAAATTGATAGAAACCATGCAGCCCGCAGCCCGCGTAACGGAGGGTTGTCAACGTTTTTGTAAGACTCACAGAAACTCCAAAATTCCAAAACCAAGAGCGGTTTCGATTTTCACTGAAAAGTGCCAGTATTTGATTGTGTAATTCCACCTATTCTCATACTACGCGACCGACTGAATTTTCGTACTCAGTGCGTTACTGCTTACGTTACAGCTGGCATCATTGGACAGTAAGACTCAAAGGAAGAGGTTGCCCGCCATTAAATATTTGCTATTAAATTGAGCGTTTTGGAACAGCAACTTTTTAATATTCTTGGAATGTAAAGAACTATCATACTGTGTATCCGTATGGACTATACTATTTTATCGCAGTATTCGTGACGATTTTCGTTAAAAATATTAATTTTTTTCATTGTTGTACAAGAGTGTTTTAATACTTGTCCCTGTGTCGTGTTTTTGGAAAGCCATTTAGTTTTCATCAGCAATTTCTCTGCCCGTAGCCGCTTTTGTAAGTTGGGGGTATGGGTTCGAGAGCTCCAGGAAACGTGTACAGATAATATTTCTCCCCCATAAGTCATAAACAGTTTTTACTGTTTGTAGAAAATAAATCAAATAAAATTGAACGATAGTAATACGTCTCAATCAGGCGCGTCCTATGGGCGCTATTGGATGTGGATGGCTTTGGACGAGATTTCATTTGAATACCTCATCCGCTAGCTTCTGGCCTCTATTGCGCGTGGCCCTTAGTTCAGTTAGATAGAGAAGCTCATGGTTTTCACCCTTATCCAGCGTTTTGACATTGGAATGAAGACTTCGAACGGTACAGAAAATTGTTTGTGTAAGCCGTTCCAAACATTCGCCACATAAAAAAGGACATTTAATACGATTCTCAGTGGAACGTAGAAAACTGGAAACCCGTCGCTATTTGGTGCCCTAACTCACATAGTAGGACAGCTCATACATATGTAGTCATTTAACAAGTGTTTTAATTTATCATCAAATCGGGCTAGCACAATTCTACGAAATGTGGATGGATTAATCTGAATAATGGTTCAAAAGATGGAAATCATTCATTCTTCGACATTGTTAATAGTTGCAAACCTCCCATCCTATTATGGATGGAAAATCAATGCAAAAAAGTTGTTTGTAGTACACTAACTCCAGACCCATGGTCAGTTCCATTTTCACAACCCTGCTAACAACCAGAGCATATACATTGCATAACATGTTATCTCGCATTACAGCCATTATAAACACTGGTTAGGTCTTGAGAGAGTTTTATGTATTTGGGCATGAAAAAATATTTCATATGACTAATGCTTTTCAAAATGTTTGCAATGCAATAAATCTTATCTTTTGGCTGAAGATTATTTTCAAAGAAAAACTGAATAAATATTCTCAATATATAAATGTCTCATGCAGTGAATATGAATGTGAAAGTGATGTGTGATGATGGTATTGATACAATGACAAAAATAACCATAATTGTTTTAATTGATCTAGTGTAGCTCTAATGTTCATCCTATTACCTATGAGACTAGATGTAAGAGCAAGAAGATAACAAGATAACAGTAAATGTGAATAGAGTTACTTATAAACACATTATAAGTACAAAGTATTACTTTTCATAGCATGGATGTGTTGAAATTTTCTTTATTCGTAAATCAAACTTAAATACGTTATCTTGGTTTGATGATCATACTTTACTAGGATGTAACTGTAAGAAATAAAAGTAAAAATATTTCATAATATCAAGAAAAGCAAAAATACTGTTTGTATAAAAATAATACGAAATTATTCCTTGATTGTAAGCGAGTTTAATGATAAAAAATGTGACTTCAAAAATTTATAATAGTTGCCATCTGGACCTTATATTTTAGATGCACATTTGAGAGTAGATTAAAATCTACTAAACAGATTGATGCGAGCTCAATGAACCTATATGTTAATTAATTCAGAAATGTATTTCCTGATTAGATTACTGATACACATCCGCTTAGATAAGAATTGGCTGTCAAAAAATACTGGAGCAATGAACTGGCATATGTCATCAATGGCAATTCTATTCTTATCTATTTACTTACTGTTCTATATCAAATATGAGATACCTTTCATCGACCTTTCATAATGACGTGACATTCCAAACTTCGTATGGGTTGTTGCTAAGCATTTTTCCAGCACTGGCTCTATGTATCCGATCTTATGGGGAGTTTATTAAACTTGCTTTAACCACCTCAAGAAATCATCCAATAAAACCTTTTTTATCTAGTGAAGTACAAAACATTGCTCAATAAATTGGCCAGTGTTCTTCTTACACTGTTACTTATGCATTTAAACAATTTATTTATTACTATATCGCTGTATCAGATATTGTTGTTTTGTGTAATGTGAGACGAATATTTATTTTTTGATGTGTCCAATATAAAAGTAAACCGCCCAGATTATTAGATAAATTTTCCAATTTATTTATTTAATAAATCTACTGGTAAATTTACATTAAACATTAATTTACAAATTCAACGTCATCAAATACTGATTTTAAGGTAAATTTTAAAGGTAATTTGCAAAATTAGAGGTAGTGGAACCAGAACATCGCGAGAACCATCAATTTGTTTCTTGTAGTTCTTGTAGACAATAATGTGAATATATATTACCAGATGATATGGAAAAGTCCAATATAAAAATAAACAAAATGTTTTCGATTTCAAATTAAATACTTAAAATGTGTAGTAAAATGTCATCAAATGTCAAGGTGTTTATTCTCATTTGTCTACCCTATCCTAAATGCATTTAATTTGATTATACAAATCACGATGTAGAGCACAACATTATGGGGTAAATAGTTTGCTGAGAGTTAATTTATCGTCAAGCGGTATTCTTTAAATTCCAATGGATAATATCTTTGGCACGCATCTACGATAAGTAAAAAAAAAATGCAAGATCCGTGGCATTGCAACTTGTCCAGATGTTATTAGTTTAGTGTTCAAAATTGATACCCTCTTGAAGATGTTTACTTGGCAACAACGATATGTGAGCTGTCTAATCTTCTTATATTCTTAGAAGTATCGGGACTGCTGCTGCAAAATAACAACTCTCTCGGATGGCGTGGATTTATCGGTTAGTACACTCAACAGCATTTGTAGATTATTTTATCCTAGACCAAAATTAAGAAAAAAATTCACTCCTTTCACTGATGGAAGAAATGAATTTAAATTAATGAAATAAAATTCATGTCTGTATTTTAAAAACTCATTCGAACACAACCCGATTTTTTCGGTTGTGTAACCGTTCCATTGCGAATACAGTTTAGTGAGATAATAAAAAAAAGTGTTTGAACTAAGGGTCTCTTAATTTCTAAGCTCTCCGAAATAAAAGTAGTTTACTTAGTGATACGTAGTGGCAGAAAGAAATTTTTGTGTATGTTTTCTTTCTCTCGTTATAGAATTTCAAAGCGAAATATCTTACGGCATATGAAGAGTCTCTTATAACTCCAGGTACCATTTTACCTCAGTTGCTTAGAAAGTAATTTTTATATCACGTGAATTATATCTTAAGGCAATAAGGATACATTATTCTTGGATTTATTTAATTGTACCCTTGGAGTGAATATTAGTTCACTTAGATCACCTTATCATTACTTGAAAAAAAAAGCAACTCGTTCGTTTAATAATCTAATCTGATCTTTCCTAGGGCTTTTGTTTTGTTGCTTCACCCAGCAGAAGCCCCCGATTCTATCCCTAATACATAATTGACTTTTTGTATATGGAATGGTTTGCCTTCACAAGGGGCACGAATGCTGAGGAACGAATGAATTTTGTCGCCGGACATCAGAGTTCTCGATCCCAGATTTACATCTATCCGCGCGCCAACTCGATCTCTCATTGGATACTGAGTCACAGGAGAATTTATTTTTGCCTAGAGCTTAGAAGGGAAGATAAGTCCCGTTATCCCTCATTTTTCATAGTCAAAAAGACCTTCCCATTCAATTTTTTTCAACATTTTATCTCAACATTTTATCTCAACATTTGCACATCGCCATGTGTAAAACAAAACGTATTATAAAAACGTTATTCCCAATATACGAGATCCTTCATGAAAATACATTTGACCCAATTTTTCTTCTTCAGAATTACCGTCTATGTCATGTATCACGAGATTTCAATGTAAAGCCAAAACATTTAGTGCGGACCGTACACTCTCAATTACTCAATCTAATTTTACGAGGCAGCGAACCGAACACGCCCCATTAGAGCTGCTCGGGCGAATCTCTGCAGGAGGAGGAGGGGGAGGGGCGGGGGCGAAGGCCAGCGTTGCGTAACCGTGCGTGAGACACAGCGCAGATGGTGCTCGGCGGTGACCTCCGAGCGGCCGTTCGCCGGGTCTGCACGTCGGCTTGCCGCACAGACTGGCCGATTTTTAATTTGGATTACCCCTAGTCATGCGCAGCCTACGAGAGGGGCGGCTAGTACACTTCTGGGCTGACTTTGCCATTCAATTTTCTTATTTACGTGTTACGTATTTTACTAGTAAAGGATTAAAATATACTCCAAGGAGAATGAAACTATAACTTTATATAATATCTTTACATTTAATAAATTCAGTTGATTTTATGTTGAACTTACTTAACTGCTGATACCAAGCTGCTGAAACTTCTGATTTATCACAATATTGCATTATTGGAATATATGACCCTGAGTATTATTAATTTATATTTAAAAACTATGCAATTTTTCTCTAATTGTGTGGGGAAGAAGGTCCTCACATTTTTCACACGTGCCACACCAAGCTTTTATGTTAGTACTATTCCTACTGACGTGCATGAACGCTTTTGATCGTTTAATCAAAGAATCAATAAATCATCACGAAAGTAAATCAGATGAATTAAATATTCATATCCAATATATCACAGTGAGTCTTTCCCTACTCTGATCAGAGTCAGTCTCTTCAGAAAGATCAGATCAGATGGGTGAAATATCAGATGAGGTCAGATCAAATGGATGAATGATCAGATCAGATGAAGTGAATAAATGAACCGATCAGATGAAAGGAAGATCAGCAGGCCGAAGATCATCAAAAATCGTTCTCAAACTCGTGTTCCATTAGCACTAGCGCGACCACAGTGAAAAAAAATCATTCCCGTGGACCACCTGCACAACCGCCCGCGCGGAAGGCGCCACCACGCAGCGTAGCGTAGTGGCCTTGCCTCGCACACCCCGCCATGCTCCGCCCCGCCACGCCCCCGCCCCCGCCCACTCCCCGTGCGGCGCGCCGTCCATCTGTCTCCGTCGCGCGTATTATGATGCGGCGCAGCCCCGCGCGGTGGCGCACAGTGTGCCAGAATGATCGGAAAGGCGATCATTGCGTTGGTTTATTTATTCTGGTCACGTAGAGGGCGGATTTTGATGACCTAAAACATCGCCAAAAATGGTCAATAAAATGCTTAGAATATACTTTAAAAATGCCCTAAAACCAAAGAAAAACGACGTAAAATATATTATCAAAAACAGTTCAGATGAACAACTCAAGCTGTTGGGATTCGTTACTGATGTAATCAAAGCTTCTTCCACTCGTCCGAGTGAACACAGCTTGCAGACTTTTGGTTCGGACTGATCTTTACCGAGAAAACTCTATCTTTAGTTTTCCCGAAATCGATCGAACCGGCAATGACGCTGATTACGTACTTAGTGGAATTACATACTTACAAAGGATGTCAAAACAATTTCTGAGCGAACAAATCGAATAGGCTACCGAGTAATTCTGTGAAAAACATTAGTTGTATCTCGTAAATATTATTTGAAGCAAGTACCATTTAAATCACATTAAAATCGATTAAATCAGCGAAAATTTCATTAAAAATTACGGAAAAGGTAAAAAATGACTTATTAGTCGAAATCGACAAAAAATGCAAAATAATGACCTCTAAAATGGGTCATTTCCTTTCGTCATAACATAAAATGCATTTCTAAACTAAACGGCATTGTTCCAAAGTGAAAAAAATGACATTTCATTAAAATCCGCTTGGTGCTGGCATCAGGTATTTGATATTTAGTTCTCTTAATATAAATTGTACGAAATATACAAAATGTCACATTTATTTAATCTACGAAAGAAAAAAAATCAATTGTTACACTTCACGACACCGCCGCTCAAATACTTCTATTAAATTAAATTGCTTACAGTTTGACGGGTAGCTAGGAATGTATAATCAATAAGTTCTTTGGTTTCGTTTTTGTTTTTTATTCCTTACCTTTTTTATTAAGCACATTTATATATCTTTTCTTCTGCAAATTGAAAACTAGTTACAACTAAGTTTTTATTACAAAATTCAAATTTGGTAATATTTTGAATTTTATACAATTTGTTGAATGTTCTTTTTATTAAATTGCAAATGAGTAAAAACTGAATTATTTGATATTTTAAACATTTTTCAAATTTCTGTAATTTTCATAGTCGAAAATGGTCACAGCTAATTTAGGATTGAAATGTAACTGTTTAAATGGACGATATTGTTGTAAAAATCAGCATTTTTAACCATTTAATACTCCGTAATTAATACGATTAACTCACTAAACTTAATTAATAACTTGATTAAATGTTTACAGTAATGCTCCTTATTATCATTTTTTCTAATAAAATTCCTGGTCAGGGCTAAAAAACGTAAAAATTATAGTATTTACAGTTTTCGTCATTACCACAAATTTGGTTTTGTTTTCCAACGCGACCGGCTGAGATATCTAAATGCGAGAATTGTTGCTACTGCTGTTCTCTTGGCGGAAGGTCCTCGGGTTCCAGCTCCGAAGATGGATGTTGGACACGTCACAACTGGCCCCGAATTCAGCCTCTGTCAGGAAGAGAATTCTAGCGACCGGCTGATCTGATCGCTAGTTTTCCGTAGTTTCTTCTCTCAATAGAGAGTTTGTGCACCCTCGAACGTCAAAGCACAATCGATCTTCTGCGCATGCACTGATCAAGTTTCGCACCACTAGTGCATCAAACGCTTGCGCAGAATATCGATTATGCTGTCCGTTATGGCGTGCTCAAACTCTCTAATACTAGGCGAGCAGTACTCTAACAAACGGACCATGGACCGTGCGCCATCTTTCCTTCCTCTTCCTTGTCCTTTCGTTACCCCTTACACTAACATACACTACACTACCACACATTCCGGGAGACAAGTCGAGAGCTAGGAGCTTGTCCCGGCTGCGACGGTGCCCCGTTAAGAGAGATACCTGAATAGGAAAACCCTGCATGTCGACTATAGATCAGCGCTGGATCTCATATTCAAATGAGTAGAAATACCCTCATCTCTTGAATATATCATCCACTACAATCATGTGCAGTCAGTCATGTCTAATGTAGGGTTGCGGACAATGTTCATGTAAAAGAGAGGATACTCGATAAGGAACAATAACAAGAAAAACAGATTGACATATTTCTTTTTATAAATATTTAATTTAGACTAATATCAGCTCTATTTTTTTCTTCTCTCGATTTGCGGTTCAAGTGAAAAGATTCGTTCACAACATGCAGATGAAGGTGGTATGAGCGTATCTTTTAATTTTAGTTCCTAGACAGACCCTATCATTTATGCGTGTAGTGGCGTTCAGAAAAAGGATATCCTTTTTTTTTATTCTAAATTAAACAATACACTATACAACGTAGAAGATGTTCATCACGTGATAAAATAAATGACAATAAATGTTCAAAATTTTCTAAACAGAGGTCATTGAAAATTCAAAGGAGGACGAAATGACAATTAACGTCGATGGAGGATTGTTCACACAAAAGAGGACGGTTGGCATCCCTAGTCTAATGACCGTGGAAGCTGTCGCGCCATGAAACAGAGAATATTTTTTAGGGAGGCGGTATTTACAATCGCATCAACATCTACGTCATTAACCACTGTTGGAGTAAACGTTATGGTAACTGTGAAGATGAAACGATATGGTGATGATAAGAGGTCCACTACAACCATTTCCGAGGCGGGACTCGAACCCGCGACCCTTCGAACCGAGATCACTACAACACTACTGCCTTAGCGATCTCGGCCTCTGCCGGATCGGCAAAGAATCTTTGACCGTGGGCTTTTGAGTTCTTTTGAGCCCACTGTGCGGCGCGGCGCGGCGCGGCGCCCGTGGCCTCGACGGCCGACGGCCGCCGCCGTGTCGGAGCGCCGCCTTGCGCCGTGCCGTGCCGTGCCGGGGCGTAGGAATGTGCGCGCGCGGAGGCAGAAGCTGCGTGCGGACGCGCCGTGTTTGGAAGGCCCGCAGCGCTCTGCTCTCCTGCGAGGACCGCCCCGGACACGACACACGTGCTGGGGACGGACTTCTTGTGCGTTGGAAGGAAAAGGAGAATTTGGGAAATTTTTGATTGATTGATTTTTTCGTGTTTCCGGGTGCGTCAACTGCATTGGTCATTAGTCCCGTAAGTGTAGTACATTTTTTCTCGGGAGATGGCGGTGATCTTCCCTCGCTGGATGACGAGATCCGGCGCCGACCTACCGTCAGCTAGTGGTGTTTCCCCCTAACCAGGTCTCTCCCACTACCGGGGCACCGCCCCAACCGGGACGAGCTCTAAGCTCCCGACCAGTCACCCGGGATATGTGGTAGTGTAGTGCATGTTAGTGTTAGTGTGTGTGTAAGGGGAGAGGATAGGACAAGGAAGAGGAAGGAAAGATCGCGTCCGAAAGAAGAGTCCGTGGCCTGTTTGCTAGGGATCTGCTCCGGTATTCACCTGGTGTTTATCGGAGAAACCACGTAAAACTACAAGTCAGAGCAGCCGACCGCTAGAATTCTCCTCAAGACAGCGACTGAATTCGACCTAGCTGAAAAGCTAGTATCGACAATCCTGCCGCCGCCAGGAATCGAACCCAGGACCTCCCGGTGAAAGGCGCTGCAGTGACATCAACTTGGGAGGTGAAACCAGTTGATATTGGGGGGGGGGGGCGTTGCGAGGTATTCTTAGTTCATCTTCTCTTGTTTTCTTGTTTACCAGTCTTTCTTTTATTCTTTCGTTTCTCTTCTGCTTGTTTTGCTTTTTCTCTTTTTTTTCTTCTAGCATCCTTTTTCTCTTCTGCTATTCTTCTTTCATTGTCATATTTTCCTTTTTCCTCTTCTCATTTATTTATTTTCCTCTCTCTTCTCCTTTTCTCCTATTAATCTTCGTCTTAATTTTTTCCTTTTCTCTTTCTTCCTTTTTATTCGTTTCTACTTTATTTTCTTCTTCTCTTTTACTTTTCTTTCCTTTGCTTCTAATTGCTGTTCACGTCCTAATTCGTCTCCCTTATGTGAAAGATTTTTGCGATATTCAGAATTACTCTGTTCTCCTGTGCAATTAACAATTTTAAATAATATAGGCCTACAAACGTCATGACGTTCAGTCTATTTCAATTCCAAGTGTTTTAAATATAGCAATCTGATAACTTCCATGCAAGTATTTTTAAATAATGAAAATTCCCATGTGGGCAGTAATTATCGCCACCCCCCAAACAAATTCTGCGGCCTTACCACGAGACATTATAAGTTAGCCAGAAGTGTTGAATATAATGAAGAAATAAAAGGAAAATATAGCCATTCGTATTAATCGAAAAACATAAACAATAATAATAAGTGTTATATTTCAAAACATTAAAAGTTGCTTGACCGAGGCGTTAAAAAGAAAAAGAAATGGTACGTTCCGAAACAAATTTAATTCTTTTTATAGGGCACGTTCTAAAATGTATGTGATAATGTCATTGATACAATCAATATTCCAAATAATTTCGATTTCCTTGCGAGCTACCCTACGGGTACGTTTTCATTACTCTCATGGTCGACTAGAAATCTCGTTGGCCGCATTTGTTTCATAGACGACATCGTTTTCACCTTCAGGTTTGTAAATACATCCTTTCAATTTTAATGTTATGGATGTGTCCATAGGGAATACGATTCACTAACAATAACACGATGTTCCTTCTCCGTCGTTCCTACTAAATAACCATTATTACAAATGCAATAAAGGCTGTGAAATTATTGCAAGGTTCACAAAATCTTCGGTATACCCGAAACCAGGTGGTGCCGTTGGACGGCAGAAAATTAACACGTTCTGTTACGATGGAACTACAGCACGTAGCGAGAAAATTGTGTCATGTCGATTTCTTAATTTAAGACTCAAAGTTACTGTGAAAAAGAGAGAAACAGTTTTGCACTACTTATCGCCGAAATATTTCTTGCGTTTCTTCAAGAGAACTACATGTCACATATTTTAAATCTTAATTACTTTGTAACCATTGATTTTATTTGTACTTGTGATTGCATATACAATTTTGAGCACTTCTGAAATAAACAGTATGCCAAATGCTTGACTGTCTCTCTCTAGAAATTATAATATAAAGTGATTATTGTTAGCTCTGCGTCATACTACTGAGTTTAATAATATGACAGATGAAGTTATTATAAAAGACGCTTTTCACGTTTATTTTGTAGAAATAAGAATGAAGAGTACGTAGAACATACTGGACCGTTCCCAGAATCGCCGGACACGTACGAGTACTGGCAAAAGAAACTGCCCATAATTTCAGATATTTTTAAGAAAATTTAATGCGTACATGTAACGTACAGGAGTATCTTAACCAGATACAGTTCATTCTTTGTTTTCTCTCTGAAACCTAATATTATTTTAATATGTGATGAACTTTAAACATAAAATCATGCATCTGAGTTTACTGTGAATAGTTGTGAGCTATTTCGGTCGTTGTAATCATTCTTCACATTTTCTCATATTTCTTTTAGTTAGAAGAATATACAGCACCGTCCCCTCTCTTACAAAAGTTTGGAGTTTTACAATCACAAAACTGGAATAATGTGATGGAAACATTTCAAACCCCCAATAATTATTCCTTATCAAACATTGACGGATCCTTTTTTTTAAAAAAAATATGATTTTCCATGTTCCATTTTTTTTCAGTTCGGCATTTTTACCTTCCAAAGTTCTGTTCAGTACATCTTTATAATAATGTACAATACAATAAATAACTGAGGTTACCTCAGGAAGGAACCTCTTTAAGGTTACATTATTACACTCCCGCGGGCAATATGCATGATTGTTTTCTCTTAAACTACTTTCACAAGAAGCAAAAACCCTTGTGTGTGTGTGCAATTACCATATCGTAGTAGTATAATATCTCAAAAACTTTGTCGAAGATGTATCATTCATGTGAGTATCCATCAATAGCTATTTCTTTTGTGGAAAAAAAAGCTTTGGAGTTTTGATTTAGATTGTTTACAAAACCCAGTCAAAAACAATCTTTAAGGAACAAAAAATTGTTATTTAAATGCAAACACATCAGCAACAAGTTTCCTTCTTCATGAGATTCTAACACTTCCATCATTTTACGGAAGAAAACGTCGTAATGTCATTTCATCTCATATGATTGAAATATGAAATGAACATTTTCGTGGAACATTTTGTTCTAAATTCATCCTGTTTGGATCATGTTATGCTGTAACACGTAGTCGCTGGAACGTAACTTTCTGTGCAATAGGAATGCAACGAAAATTTCGGAAAGTAAATAATATGACTTGCTACGTATGATAGTGAAGTGATATTTTATCTGTGTTATTTTCCTAGGAATGTCGGTGCCTTTGATGTACGTTGTTTCAGTATCATGATTTACAACTTGTTTAAACTGTCAAATTGATCAAGTGCTTGTCAGTAAAACGCAAGGTGATAATGTGAGTTTAATGTTCGCACGACGAGTAGTGATAGCTCGAGAACTCGGAATATTTGCATTCCTCACATGAAATAAAAAAGTTTGTGTCGACGATTCCAAATAACATCAAAATGCTACAAGTTCATTCTTGAAATGTTCGAGCTCTCGATTATAGATGGGTTGCACTGAATTAATATTTTTCTCTCGGTGAAAATTTCAGTTTACCTTCAGTCAATTACTTAACTTTTAACCACCTTTCTAACTTTATTCCACCTTTCTAAATATTATAAAAATATTTACCATTTCCGTATTAATTGGTGAAAATTACACCACATAAACTTTTAATCAGCAGAGAGATAAACTGTTAAATCGTATAAGAAATAAGATAATCATTCATTTCTGTAGATTATATTTCTGTCTCTTTGGGTCACAGATTCAAGTTTTCAGAGATACAATTTTGTCCGGTAATGTTATTGCATTTCCTCGGTATCAGATGAGTTTGGTAAAAACAATTGTGTTTATTTTCGTAAATAGTGTGTATTAGTATGTGATGGGGTCGAGCATACGCTGAGGTACCTGGGGTATAACTATTCGCATTGTGCTCAACGAAGGATAAAAGAGTCACAAAGGAGACGAAACGCTTGAGCAAAGAGGCGTTGAGGCTTGTTGAACATGTCTCTGTTCTCGAGCGTGGCTTGTATCGGTTTGAAATCTGTCGTGATCGCAATCTTTGTAATGTGAACAATGAAGTAGGTAGCAGTGGTAATATATTTTCAACAGGCGCAACTTGTCAAGCAAGGTTTACCAAGGTTTGCCATCTTAATTTACAGTGGTGTGTGGTGGCATTGGAATTTTTGAAATGTTCCCTACGAACGGCGCTGCGTCCGACCGTGAACGCGGCCGGGTGTTTGCTAGAGAGGGGAAATGGACAGTGGGGGGAGGGGAGTGAAGGCGGTATGCAAGACGGGAAAGACGGAAGGGGGAAGGCAGAGGAGTAAGGATGGATAGAGGGAGGGCAGGGTGGGAGGTGGAAAAGGATTAGAGGGTAGGAGGGAGGAAAGGTACGGTGGAGGGAGTGAGGAAAGGAAGGAAAGGAGCGAGTGAGTAAGGGAGTGAAGGAAGGAAGGGGAGGGGGACAGAAGAGAGGATGGGAGGAAGGAAGGAGCGATGAAGGGAGAGCGGGAAGTAAAGAGGGAAGGGATGGATGAAGGAAGATGAGGATGGAAGGGAGGGAAGGACTTGAAGGTGAGAAGGTAGAGAGTAGGAGGGAGAGACGAAAGGAAGGAAAGGAATGAGTAAGTGAGTGAAGAAATTAAGGAGGGAGAGGAAGGAGGGAAGGAAGGAAGGAAGGAAAGAGGTAGGAAAGAGGAGGAAAGGAAAGGAAAGTGAGGGAGGGAGGGAAGGAAAGGAATGAGTGAGTGAAGAAATGAAGGAGGGAGAGAAAGGAGGGAGGAGAGGAAGGAAAGAGAAGAAACGGAAGTAGGAAAGGAAAGCAAGGAGGAAAGGAAGGGAAGGAAGGAGGGAACGAAGGAA
The DNA here is from genome assembly GCA_011170035.1 of Teleogryllus occipitalis. NCBI lineage: Eukaryota > Metazoa > Arthropoda > Insecta > Orthoptera > Gryllidae > Teleogryllus > Teleogryllus occipitalis. Next base: position 153,649 of record BLKR01002700.1, read on the forward strand.
GGAGGGAAGGAAGGAAGGAGAGAGCGAGCGAGCGAGCGAGGGAGGGAGGGAAGGAGGGAGGGAGGGAGGGAGGGAGGGAGGGAGGGAGGGAGGGAAGGAAGGAAGGAAGGAGGGAGGGAGGAAAGGAAGGAAAGAGGATGAAAGGAAGTTGAGGGAAGGAAGGAAGGATCGGAAGTGTGGAGGGGGAGGGAGGCTGGCAGAGCAAACAAGCCGCAGGCGCCGCCCACGCGGCCTGCGCACCGTCGCCCGGGCGTCTGTGTGTTTGCTCTCCCAGCCCGAGGCCGCCCCGCCCTGCGCCGCCCCACGTGCACACGCGACCAGCCACGGCCACAGCCTTATTCTTAGCTGCTTCTTAGCCTTGCCCTTAAACGCAATCTAAACAGTGAACCTGCAGTGAGGTTCAAGATCCAGACCTTATTCTTCACCTTAACCGAGGCCTTCCACTTGGCCCCAGTTTGAGCTCCAGCTTCAGTTTATCGTCATTGTAAATTGTAACCTTAGACTTGGCCTCGTTGAAACTCTCTGCAGTTTTAACCTCGTCCTCACACTCGGTCTAAACAGAGCCTTCAGATTAATCTTAATCTTAGCCTTCGTGTAACTTCATTCTTCAAATGGACCTTCGCGGTGTCGGTAAGCCAGATTCAATAAACATTCTACACAGGTATATGATGCTGAACAAGATAAAAATTACAATTAATTTTAGAATTGTCATGTGTTTTAAAATATCAACATAGTGTCTCAATAATATTTAATGCAGTTATTCAACAATTATTATATTCTGATAAAACTTTAGGAGACCAAAATCATTAATTTCATTCGTAATGCTACATTTGATATACGGATAAGACGTCAATTTTGACTTTCTCGTGTTCGTAGTAATGAGGCAAAACATCTCTGCAGAGATATTTACAGGAGGAGATGTTTTGGGGATCAATGATGCACAAAAGGAAAGATTGTTCACAGTTTTCACAAAATGGGATATTCCCCAATCGCTAATATCGCATTCAATGCCCTGAGAGAGCTGTATCAGCTGGAACGGCCATGTCAGCACAAACTAGTGGTGCTAAAGAATGTCACTTTCTCGTACTAGTAAGTTTTTTTAATTTCTGGGCTAGCTTTACGGTCTTGCTACATCCTCTTGTCAGCTGCCATCTATCATCGCTGAAATTACATTTTTGAAAACTTTTTTTGAACTCAATTTTTCGGCAAATTGTAAAAATTGTAGAGGTATATATGTTACTGCATCTACAGGAAGAATGAATGGGTGAATTTTAAAACAAAGAATGGAAAGGAATTTTCACACAGAAGAGCAGCAAAGTGGGTTTACAGCTGGTAGAAGGTGTATCGACATCTTTACAACAAAGCGGGTACTAGAAAAAAGACTAGCAAGGAATAGAGAGACTTACTTTATATTAATAGATTTAGAAAAAGCTTACGAAACGGTCCCACTATTTAAACTCTTCCAAATTCTTAAAAATACTGGTATCAGCGCCCAATATATAAATGCAGTAAAGGAAGGGTATGAAAAACAAGAAACAAGAATAAAACTGGGTAACTAAGTTTCGCAATAATTTGGACAAACAAAGGGTCTGAGATAAAGGAGTTGTTTACCATCTACTTTGTTCAAGATTTACCTCGTCGAACTATTGAAATATACATGGATGAAGATTGCCTTCATACATTATTATTTACTGACGATCAGATGATTTTGTCTAATAATGAGTTTGACATGGAGTATAAGATGCGAAAACTTGCGGAAACGTACAAAAAAGTAGGATTAAATATCAATTTCTTCACAACAAAATATATGGTAGTAGAAGAGAAGAAAAATAATCATATACAAATAAATGGAGGTAAGTCAAGAATTTAAATATTTGGGTGGAATTATTAGCAAAGAAGGAGATTCCAGAGAATATATTGTTTCACAAGTCTCACAAAGACGACAAGCTATTAGAAAGTTAAACTCCCTGCTCTGGGGAAAAGAAATATCCAGGTCTACTAAGAAAAGACTTTTGGACTCTATCAATGTATAACACTGTATGTTTATTTATTTATTTATTTATTTATTTATTTATTTATTTATTTATTTATTTATTTATTTATTTATTTATTTATTTATTTATTTATTTATTTATTTATTTATTTATTTATTTATTTATTTATTTATTTATTTATTTATTTATTTATTAATTATTTTATTTATTAACACTGTATGGCTCAGAAACATGGAAATTAAGGAAAAGAGAAAGAGAAAAATTAATGAGTGTACAAATGGATTTTTTTTGAAAAGAAGTTGTGATGTATCTGAAATGGAACATAGTAGAAACGAAGAAATTATTAAGAGAATGCAGGTTCAAAAACCAATTATAGATGAATTGGAAACACGAAGGCTGAAATGGTTCGGTCACGTGAGAAGGCTAGATTGTGGGAAAGAAAAGCCCAGAAAGGTTTGTGAGTGGTTTCCTTTAGACAGAAGAGAAAGAGGTAAATTCAGTCATGAATGGCAAAATCATGTTTTTAAAGATGTGCAAAGAAGAGGTCTAGAAGAGAATGACTGGAATGATAAAGGGGTATGGATATTGGGATGCGAGAGACAGCCGCAAGAGCTGTAAAATACTATCAAGAAGATGAAGATCACCATGAAAAACAAGTGTGTGCTGGCTTGACTCCATACCAGCATTCACATGAGAAATATTCGGTCAGAAACTTGTTAGAAATGACATGAGAATTCAATTTCCTCCAAGAATGTTCTACTCGCTGCCTATTCTTCTTCTACCAATATTCATTCCATTTTCCCATTCTTTCTCTGCCTAATTTCATCCCTTTCTCTCTACTTTATCAAAATTATAAACAAAAAATATTTTCCTTCCCGCCCACAGATTCGGCCTGTTTTCCATGCACCTAGTTTCAATTTTTCTAAACATCTGATGAATTTGCGCATATCGACCTGCCTAATCATCACTTCAACTGTGGTATAATTGCATTCCAGAATTACATACAAAAGCCCAACAGTTTAATAATAATAATAATAATTATAATAATAATTATAATAATAATAATAATAATAATAATAATAATAATAATAATAATAATAATAATAATAATAATAATAATAATAATATATTATTATTATTATTATTATTATTTGGTTCTTTTACTAAATCTATATTACTAATTTCAGAAGGAATTGACAATGTAGCAAGGACAGCATTTGTTCCAAAGTCGTCAATTTGTTCCAAGAAATTCGATGAAAATATAACGCAGTACTGCATGTCAAGCTTTGCATTAGGTCTATTATGGCTCGCTCGAGCACGCTCGAGTCGTTGAGTTCATCGAAGTCAAGTTCATTATAATATGATCCGACTGATGATATCTGGGAAAACAGACTCCAACCAATAGCCCAAGTGAGAAGGACAGTTTCTATCAAAACAACATATATTGCAATGTTTTACAAGAATATTTAATTTTTTGTTTTTTAAGCTGTGTGCGTTTTGCTTTTTGATAAACAAATTTTTTGTGGTGTTGTTCAGCAAAATTTTACTTTTTGGAGGCCAGTAGTGTATATTAGTACTCACCATTTTTTTTACTAAACATATAGATTATCACACTGTAGTTCTGCTTCTTTTAAATTTAAGTGAAATGTATTGATTTATTACCGTCTATACGCGTAAGTAAATATGATTTTTTGACTCAGGACAAACACCTCCCAGCGGATCTGCTGTTGAAGACCTGTTGTGAGCCGAAGTGTGTGTGGCCCACCGTATGATCTTCCAGCCTGTAGTGGGATCTCGACCCTAGTGATTACCACCTTTTCTTACCCTCAAACAATTGTTGTTCGTTTAGCCTTATGCGTATCACAGTGATGCAAAGTGGCAGATGATTTTTTACCAGCACAACCTTGCCTTAACGGCATACTTCTTCACAATATATGAGGAAATAGAACAACCTGTGCTGAGTCTGCTGCAATAAAGGTTTTCCATGAAATTTTTTTTTTTTTTTTTTTGGTTGACGGCATAATATGTCTTACTTTCTGGACATCAGAAATTTACAATTAAAATGTAATGAATGTAATATTTTTTTCAACAAATATTTGCTTTACAATTCTCACACAAACAATTATTTCCATTTGTCTTTAAACTCACTGTTACTACTTAACTTTCTTTATCCAAACACCATGGAATTATTATGAGATATCTAATAAAAAATTAGTCACGTGGCTTTCCTATCTTCCTTTTGTACCCTTTTTTGAACATTTGAGTTTCCAAATTTTCCTTTCAGAATCGCTGTGGATAAGCGACTTACAAATTAATTTTTCAGTACACACTTTTTCAACTAATATTCGTTGTATAGCAAAAACTTACAACAAATGCAATATACGTGTTTTTTCAATGTGACAGAATTTAAATTTTCGCTCTGCGTTGGCAAGTAGGGAGGATCGGGCGGGGAGAGGGAGGTATGTCCCCTAAACTACTGTACTCGAATAATTTTCAATATAACTTGTTATAAGAATGATAGTTATTCCTTTTGTAACATTCATTAATAGCAGCAAAATAATTTGCTATTTCTTAAATTACCTTGTGCATCTTATTAACGTTATTTATTTAGTTACAAAATAGTCGTGGTTTCAATTGTAATTGCGGGGAGATACATCCTTTTTCTGAGGTCCTCCCAAAATTTCACACAGCAAAAATGGCGTCACCCAACGAGCGTTCCGCTTTAAATAAGTCAAGCAGCTACGCCGCGCGTTGCCCCTCTCTGCCGCGGAATGTTCTGTGGGAGAGCCACCAGACTCCGAGCTCAGCGGGGCGCTGCGCTGGCCAGTGTCCTCCCGTGCGTCACGGCAACTACTCTTAACGCCTCGACGTGCGTTGCTTTCCCAAACGTCGGGAAATGGCGTGGAGGTTCTCTTCAGGAGTGCTTTGCTTGCGCTGGTGTTTTCTAGCAACGTCTTTGGTTGAGCACAACCCTAGTGAATAGAATAAAGCTCACATCTTTTTCATTTATTTCCCCTATCGCAAATTGAAATTCATTTATATCGATGTGTTTTAAGGAAATTAATTGTTGATAAGCACGCAGTGCAACAGCCACGTTTTTAATTGTGGCTGTAGTCTCTCATTCGGAAATACTAATATTTTTTCTCCCTTTATCTTCTTTCTATTTTTCTAATTTCACCTTTTCACCTAACTCTGTTTCACTTTGTGTATTAAAAAATTATTAAACTCGTACTCGCAATTCTCATAAATCTCTGGGTTTTATTTATGTCATTAAATAAAAGAATGGGTCTGAAAATTCACCGCTCATCACGAGTTTTCGGCTGATAGAATTTTTATTCTGGGGATTTTGAGACCGGCGGAGATATATTTTAAATACTATTAAAATAATAACACCAAATTTACGCTCATTATCGTTGCGCAAGAATTTTCTATTCTCCCTATTTTTATTTAAAACTCTCTTCCTCTGACATCACATTCTGTTTGTTTCCCAAGTTAACATGAATTATTCACTAAAACTACAATGAGAAATAAACAATCATATCTACGCTATTTACATACAACAGCAATTCATCATTTTCGAGCTCATGTTTGTGCATTATCACTTAATTAGAAACGCCTTTAAAGGTTATTTACTAGCTGATTCTATTATTTCAATTAATTTTAATCTTACTACAACTACCTTAAACAAAATTTGCAATGTCGTTTTCTTTGCTGGAATTTTTGTTTACTTCCCTTTCTGATGACTGCACAGCAAGCTTCCACGAATTGATCTCGTGAAACTTCTATCTTCTTTAAACATTTTATAAAGAATGTATCTTATTCTCTGAAACTTAAGAATTTTTAAAAATTGAAAAAATCACGATATTTGATTCTGAAATGTCTTTGACCTATTAAAGGTGGCAATTAGAACACATTTTGTGCCATAGATCATTTTAAAGAATTCTATTGACTTTTGCTTTAAAAGTAAGATTTTATTAATTATTTACTATTTATTTTGATATCCATTCATGCGTGTCAGTGATTTTTGTCTTCGTGAGATACTTTCCGTATTTATTTATCAAGCTTTATATTAATAGCTCCAGAGATTTAAAAAACCGTTATTACATTGAGCACAATTACTAGTCGCTGTGACGTAATTGCTTTCGCGTTTCTCGCCTCATTGATTGCCACGAGTCAAGTTTGGCCTCTGGCCTAGGGTAATGATTCAGATACGTTTGGAAATATTGTCTCTACAGCAAATGGGTAGATGCCTCTGATACTGCATGATTTTTCTATAACTATACATTGATTCCTTGAACTCTTATATTGTAAATTCGTAGCTCGGAAAGAGACAGCCAACTTCAAGTCATTTGTGTTGTGTAAATATTATTTTTAAAAGCATACAATAAAAAAGTATATTTTAAGTTCTCTGCATTTCTGTAGTTCAGTTCCGGAGTACATCTTTAGTATCGTAACATTATATGTTTATTTTGTTCGTTAAAGAAGTCAGTATAGTTTATTATTTTTCACACGACCTTGTCAATATTCTGACATTAAGAAACCTTCAAGGAAATCTCACAAATATCTTTGTGTTATAGTATAAGTTTTGATTTTATTACGAATTTGCTATAAGGTAAGCTATTTTACAAATAATTGTTACCAAGAATTGGATAAATTGATGAATGCGTTCATATTCTGTCTGTGGGTGTGACGATCCAGAAGCACTTATTTTGGAAATGCACGAATATTGTCGTTTCTGGATAATTCGTTTTCGGCAAAACAAAAACCAAATAGCAATTTTGGACGTCTTCATGCCACATGATAAGATAGGAAAGGTCAATGAGTAGGCCTAATCGTCAAATCGAAATGGCAGGAGTCAAGGAAAAAGTCCATTCACCCATGGAAAAATTGGTTTATCGATCGTCACATTCTCGTCATGACAGTGCCGACATGATTGACGACCGTATTTTTCTGGAAAACTCATCAATGATATAGAGTTGTACATAAATGACCTCGTGAAATGATCCCGAACAAAACAAGTTCATGTAATCGGAAACCTTGAGCGTGATCAATTTGGGTAAGATCATGCAATTACATTGCTAATGTATAAGCCGTTGATCCGAAATGTCTACATCAATTTGATATTTAATATCATTACATGTACTCCTGAAAGCTTTCAGGGATATTATTAAATTGTTCTTCTAGCAATATCAAATGTTCACTCGCTTATGACATTATTATAAAAACGGTATGTTGTAACTGAACGCTGTTTTAGAAAACATTTTTGCAATCAAGGTGGGAAGCAGTTAACCTGAAATTTTCACCCGCTTCTATTTATTTTTGAAAATCACAATTAAATTGAGCGCTAAATTTAGAACAGAAAATATTTTTTCAGGTAGTTTATAAATGAATCATACGTTTAAATTTTACATTGCGACCCATATATTAAATATTTTTTGTTTTCTTATAGTTTGTTCTTAAACACTTAAAATCAACTTCCCGAATGGGTGATTATCGACAATAGTTTTTGAGAGATTTCCACATACACTCAATAGCTTCTCTTAACCCAAAGAGACATGAAGTAAAATCGCTTAAGTAAATGCTACGTACTCCCCTTAAAATGAGTAACATGCTGAGAGCAGTGGATATACTAATGCTTTGCTTTTGGAATTAGATTCATGTTACGGACATGGGCTAGCATCAAATGTAATCAAACTGTCCTGCTCAGAAATTGAACAGATGTTCATTCTCAATGAAAACTAAAGTACTACTTTATTTAGATAATAAGATCTAATGAAGTATTGATGTTCTCTGAACACTAAAAGCTATTTCGAGAGAAAACGTGAACTTAAAAATAGGAGGCTAGACTGCTAATTCTCATTTTTTCCTGTGGAAGATGTTCAAACCTTCCGAGATCAACGTGATATGTGAAAGAAAATCATCTTTTCTTAAGCAGCACATTTTGTATGAGTGAAGAAATCTCTTGAGAAAGTTTACTTTTTTTATTTCCGTGATAAGAATTCCTTGATTTGAACATTTCAACATATGCATATAAATGAGGCACTTACTTATGGAATATTTGTGACGCTATCAAGTATATATTAATACTTTATTTGCAGGGAACATCAAATTCTCTAGAGTAGGATGAAACATATAGTATATAAAAAAACTGTTTCAGAAATAACCAAATTCCTTTACGTTACGATATTATTCACGTAAATTATAAGGTAGCATCCGAATTAATTTCCCCTTTTATCAATTATACTTTGAGGACCACTCCACTTTACAAGCTTCACACCGTCTAAGGTGGCTCAGTGCATCAACTGATGTCACTGCAGCACATCTGACCTGTAGGTCCTAGGTTCCAGTCCCGACAGTGTAAGATTTTCGACATTAGCTTGTCAGTGAGGTCGAATTAAGTCGCTGTCTGGAGGAGAGTTCTAGCGGCCGGCTGCTCTAATCGGTAGTTTTCCAAGGTTTCTCCGATCAAGACCAGGCGAATGCCGGAGGAGTACCCTAACAAACGGGCCAAGGGCCGCGCGCGATCTTTCCTTCCTCTTTCCTGTCTTATCCTCGCCCCCTTACACATACTTACACTGACATGCACTACACTAACATACTTGTCGGGAGACCGGCCGGGAGCTTACAGCTTGTCCCGGCTGGGGCGGTGCCGAGCTGGTGGGATATTATACCTGGTTGAAGGAAATCCCGCTAGCTGACGACAATGTCGGATCTCGCCATCCAGCGGGGGAAAATCACCGCCACCTCCCGATAAAAAAACATGCGCCACCCTTACGAAACTAATGACTTCATTAGTTGTGTCCGGAATCACAACCAACCAACTTTACAAGCTTCACCTTCAGGCCAGTTACTTGAAAACACAAAATGAACTCGCATCAACATATAATGAAAACGAACACGTGAAATTCATTTGGAGAATATATAAACATTATTCTCCTTCTCGGTGAATGAAATTTATTTTGTTTAATATTCGAACATGCAACGCACTCTATATGAAACTGACGTATAATAATTACTTGCATTTTCAAGTGAAACGTCGAATAACGACCCTCGTCAAGCACAGCGGAATCAGTTTGCTCCATGGCTCGCGACATCCTTGCACCTAGTAAGATTAAAATGATTAAAGTAAAATAGATTAAAGTGACCTCTTGACCCATTTTACTGCCACCGGGTGTATTTGTGGTCTAATTTTACCTGTATGGAGACAAACTCATGCCGCAAAAATAATGCATAAATTTCTTAATTAATGAAACTCAGCGTCAATGGAATGTGAATGTAGTACGTCTTGCGACAATGTCTCGTATTCGTGCTTTGCTTCATTTCGATCTGAAGAGCATTTTTGAAACATCTCTTACTTAAAATGCCAAAAGAATAAATCTTATTTAATTCAAAGTAAATATCACACACGAGAGAAAATGAGATATTTATTTTTGACCCGAATATACACTCTAAGTTCCGGGATATCTTTCCCACGTGGATAGTATAACACAGGAACGGAAACTATACAGTACACCTACAAATTTCAATAAATCAATAATTAAAACTACAACGTCCTTTCCATGTACCCACACTTACTGACAAGTGAGCTTATTCACTATATATAGATTTTAGATCTTCGTAATTTTTCGCTTTATTCGTGACCACATTACCTAAGTATTAAATATTTAATCTTTTGAAACATTTTAGTTTTATTAATTTATTTTTTTGAAATTTGTACAAGGTTATGGATTTCGTTGCTCTGTTATACTACAGATTAAGGAAAAGGTTCCGCCAAACCAATTTTGTTCCTTTATATATTACATATTAAATAAAACATTTTAATATTGTGGATGGTAACCTCTATTAATTCATCTTCATTATGAATTACTACAAATCTCCGCCTAAACTACCAATCTATTATTCAAATTCTTTGATTATCACGCTGCTGCAGGCTTCGGCAGCGCCAACGCTATAAGAATACTATGGAAGATCAAAAATTTGCCAAGGCAAGACACAAGCGCCAAGGCAATGGCACTTACAGGAGCAGGCGTGAAGTGTCGCTAAAAGTTGTGAAAATGGAGCTGCCTGTTGTTTCTGTGCGAGAATGCGAATTAGAAATTGGGAAATTTAAGGTTAAGCGAAGAAAGTGAACGAGTGGAGTGTCTCCAGGAAGACACAAGAATAGAGAATGTTTAAGCTGCAGTAAAACAAATGTCTGCTAACATGACTGATTCATATCCCACGTTATTTCATCCTATTGCATCCATTTTGTTAATAACACCTCTGTTTAGATATTTTTGCTTTGACTGCTCAATCGGTGGCTACAAAGTGCTTCATATATTAGCAGTCCTCACCCCCGGTACGCGACTTCGCGAAAGAAAAACAAATAGGTTCGAAATCTCGCCGTACCCCGCTGTTTGCTGAGTGCATCTGCTGATAATTATACTTGATATCGTTTTTAGAGCGTCGGATCCTGTTTCTATTCCAACGGAGCAACTTGATCGTTGACATCACTTGCACCGATGGGCTCGCGGACTGCCACAGTTGAAGACTTCGTCGCCTCTGTTTTAGATAGACAAATAAACAACAGAGGCGAAATATGCGAACACTGAAAATTTTATTTCGCGTAGAAAGTCACAAAGGGTTGGGGGCTGAGGTCATTTGAAGGAGGTCATGCGCTGGCTCAAGTCGCCGTGGCGCGGGAAGCGGAGGCGGGCCAACTCCGAGTCCTCCACCAGCCACACGGAGCCGCTGGGGCCGTGACGCGCCAGGTACACTGCGGCCCGCGCCGACGCGCGCACCCTGCAACGCAGCGGGCCCACATTGAGTGATTCATCGATTGATTTGGTGATTCCGGGCCGCGTCAACTACTGAGGTCATTAATCCCGTACGTGCCGTGCATGCTTTTTCATCGGGAGGCGGTGATGATCTCCCCCCACTGGATGAGAATATCCGGCGCCGACCTACCGTTGAGTAGCGGGGTTTTCCCCAGCTAAGTATCTCCCATCAGCTGGGCACCGCCCCAGCCGGGACAAGTTCTAAGTCCCCGACCGGTCTCCCAGCATGTGTGATAGTGTAGTGCATGTTAGTGTGTGTATATGGAGAATAGAGATATGAGAATAGGACAAGGAAAAAGAAGGAAAGATCGCGCGCGGTCCGTGGCCCGTTTGTTAGGGTACTCTTCCGGCATTCGCCTGGTGTTGATCAGAGAAACCACGGAAAACTACCGATCAGAGCAGCCGGCCGCTAGAATTCTCCTCCAGACAGCGACTGAATTCGACATAGCTCACAAGCTAGGGTCGAAAATCCTACCGCCGTCGGGAATCGAACCTAGAACCTCCCGGTCAAAGGCATTGCAGTGTCATCTGCAGCCACCATTCCCGGTTTGATTTATTGATTGAATAGTGTTTCCGAGCATGTCAACTGCTCTGGTCACGTAAGTGTGTTGCATGTTTTCCCACAGGAGGGGCAGTGATCTTCGCTCGTTGGTGGGTGAGATCTACTCGTCTTACACGAGAGCCTGCGGGCTGTCCTCAATCAGGTATCTCCCCCAGCAGGGCACCGCCCTAGACAGGTCTTAGCTCCCGACTGGTCCCCCAATACGTTTGATAGTATAGTGCATGTAAATATAAGAGTGTATAAGTAAAGGATAAGGGTAGGACAAAGATGAGAAAGGAAAGATCGGGCGCAGTCCGGTATTCGCTTGATATTGATCGGAAAAAAGCACGGAAAACTATCGATCAATATCAGTCGGTCAGTAAAATGCTCCTCCACATAGACTTCAACCTAGTTATCTTGCTAGTGTCGAAAATCCTGCCAACGTGGGACTTGAACCCTCGGACCGGTGTCATTGAATGGTTGAGATGTTCAACTCATAATTATGTTTATGTATGGTGATTATTATTATTAATGATATTTTCGTGAATATTTGGACAATTCAGATTGAAATGTGATCGCAAAAAATTATAACTGACGTACCAAGTCTGTAGCTAAGTGCGACATAGTTTCTGGGAGATGAAACAAGATCTCTCAGTTCTGTGAGTTAGGCGCCTCCGAGGCGAATGCTAATAAAAAGCAAACGAGAAGAACGAGTCGTTTATTCGTCTCTTCTCGCAACTGGGAGACTTTCTAAAATAACTCCCAAGGTTTCGTCTATGTCGCAAGTCTTTTTGACGTCGAATAAAAGGGAATGACGGGCAAATGGAAGAGACCTTCAGATACATATGTTAATCGTTGCTCTAAAGGAACGGATTTTTAACCATTCGGTTTTATATGTTCAACTTCGTGCATCGTTTGCATATGTATAATTATATTTGTTTTGGTCCTTCAACTCTCACGCGACAAAAAAATTAAATTTTCTCCATGGTGTTTATTAGTTTTAGAGGATTACGCTATAGCCAAGTATCACAATGATTATTATAATATATTATTGATGTTTTAGTTCATTCCTAAATGATTATTTCGAACTATTTTTCAAAACTATATTGTAGCTATTTAACAAATCACAATTTTAAGAGAATTGGAATCCATAACTCAATACAAACACCGATTGGTTACTCATTATAACTCGTAAAAATGTTTACAAAACATGTGTTATGGCATGTACATTGTAGTTAATTATTGCCTTTCAGCACATACTAAGAATTAGAGAAAGTGTTGCCGCTGTATCTTATACTTATCATTTTCAACCCAAGACTCATTTTAATAGATTCGTTTTATATTGGGAGAATACTAAAAAATTGCTCTAGAGAAGGCGCAATTAGATGTTGATCTACCCATATCACTTAATAGTTCTAATAAATTGCCCTGTATATAAGGTCCTGTATATCCTAGTTAATCAAGAATTAGTTTTTCTAATACATACTACACTGACTATTTTTTTCTCGTTTTCCACTAAACGGATACTTTAACACTTCCAAACTATTTATAAACGTGTTTTGATGAGATATTTTGTAAATTGTTTATGATAGATACTTGTGATAGTTTACTCATTAGCCAAATAGTGTAAAGCAAAATATATCTATGTATTAACCAAAAGGAATATAGAAGATTATATGATCATGGATTTATGAAAATTACACAATCGTGCAAACACAGAATCGTTTAAAGACTCATCAATAAGTGTCAATATGTCTCAGGAATGTTATATATTTATTCTTGTAAACACATTCATTGGGTGAGACTTCCAACCTTCTAACACTACCTGGCTTGACCATATACTTGGGGTTTTCTTTCGTGGCCGTTGACGTAAATCAGTTGTTACGATGTCATCCAAACAAGAGCTCAAACGCTGGCACGGTGACATCACTGTGGTGACATTTAAGCTCCCAATTGGACGAAACCGTCAACAGCTGTTTTACGTCAACTGTAAGGTAAGAAAAATCCAAGTGTAAATCACGATCTAGTGTACGCAGTCATGTTTGTTAATGAAAACAATATAATCGTGATAATTTGCAAAGACTGACAACGAATCTTTAAAAGAGGTTAGCTAAAATAGATACATACAGATGTCTATCGGTGGCTATATTACTTCCCAATTGATCTATGTATTTACTAAAGGATTCATTTTCGCCCATAAGTGCACACATTTATATTTACTTGGAAATGTGAATTCCTGTGAGCTACGCCGAAAAAACTTATCAGCAAAGCCCGTCTGCCAAATATTCGACGAAAAACGATACTTTTATCACCACCCTTCTCATTTGTCACGATAACACTCGCATCCCAGTGTACATAAATGTTAAGCTATCGCGATTGTATATATTGTTGCGATAAGTGATCTGGAGAATGCCAGATTACTGAGAGCAATGACTGTTACGTACAACTAGTGTCACCAACTGCAATAACTCAGCGGCAACATTGAGGTTCTTCACTGTAACAGGGATTTACAAGAGTTCGAGTTCAGTTGCTGGCGGATTTTAGGCTTTAGCTTCATAATTGGGTAAAATTCAACCTCTATCTAGAGGAGAATTCTATAGTGGCAGGCTGCTCTGATGGGTAATTTTCTGAGATTACTCCGTTCCACACTAGATATATTCCGTTCCAGCCAGAACTTAACGAACTGGTTTCCATTTCACATACATGTGTACACAAAAAGACACTGCATTTCTACGCATATCGCGAGATCAAATGAGACCTTCGAACTTGTCCTAGCTGGGCAGTGCCTCGCTGGAGGAGGTTGTACATGGAGGTATGAAACCTTCTGAGCCAATGTATAGGTCGGCGCGGGATTTCACATTCCAGGGTTGGAGGAACATCGTCACGTCTCTCGATAATACATGCGTTACACTTCCGGGGATAATAACCATAGCAGTTGACTCGCTCAGAAATAAAATCAATCTTATGACTTAGAAAGAGGGATGGGTCAGTGGCGGATCCAAAAACTATTTTTGGGGAATAGCGATTACACTTGAGTTTCAAATGTATTTCGAAGTATTAGTTTTTTATTGTTAGCATTAAATAAAAAATGTAAGATTAATTCTGCTTTGGATATTAATAGATCTATATATAGCCATTATTTTGGCTCAGTTGAGTACAATTAAAACTAGAGGTGCTACAGAGTGGCACAGATTTTCTCGTAACATTTTTTTCTAATTTCCTTGGTGTGGACTGGCTTTAAGGTCTTGCTCCATTATCTGGACAGTTGCCATCTACCATCACCCAAAGTACATTTTTTGGATATTTTCTCACCTTTTCGTTTTCTTAATAGTAGAACCGAAATATTTCTTCAAGAATATTAAAGAAAAGTAAAACCTCAATCTAACTAGCAATTTTCACTGAAAAATTTGAAGTTTTTTTTTTTACGAAAACGACTATTAAGCATTACTGTAAATGCGAAATGTGAAGCTCTTTTTTGCAGGAATTTATTGAGAATTCAAAAAACTTCATTTTAAATCATTTGAAGTTCTTCCACTCATAAATGCAGTTATGTATACAATTCGATGGAAATATGCATATTAACAGTTATATGTATGTTAACATATTAACATATATTAACAAACATGTTAAAAAATTATATTTGTGTAATTTTTAAAAATACAAAAGAATACACAAAAATGAACATCAGTGTAAATATTACTGACGTGGAAGACACTGATGACGTGATTACTGACGTAAATTACAAAAATTACATTTTTGTGATTTTTGAAAACAACAACAACAAAAGAATAGATCAATATGGCGTTATGTCATCGTATAGGGTACATTTTGCACTACACCTACTAAAAATTTAAAGTAAAAATATGGAGCCATTTTTGAGAAAAGCTTCTTTTTGTACTGTTATAAAATTTCTAATATTTTGCGCACTATTGCACGAAAACTACTAAAATTGTCAAACAAATCTGCGTGACCTTTGATGTGTATTTCACTCTATTGTTACAAGAAATTTTAAAGAAAAAATTTGGAACCGATTTGAGAAAATTTTGAAAATGTCCGGGGGGCTTCATATAACGTATCCCCAAACATTAAAGAATGTTTTTCAAAATGTGGACTCCAAAACGTGTATTTCCGTTGAAATCTCAAAATCAATTTTTCTGCAGCATTACATAACTTTCTCTATATTACGTATATTACTCCGTATATACGTATGTACACGAGAAAGTAAAAAGAAAGCACTGGGAGAATGTCATGACCCCCGAGCCTACCCCTTCGGATCCGCCTCTGGTTGGGATCTGTATTTGCGTGGATTAGCGGCGTGCTGATTCACTGATTTCATTCTTCAAGAAAGGATTCGTGTACTGCGTTCATATAGCTTTAGAAAGTGATTTAGCACATTCCATATATATGATGTGAAAATATGTGCTCGTGCACTGTTACACTGTATTCGAAGGTATAAAATTTCAGCAAAGCAGGTTTTTGTATATGTGAGAAAGCGGTATTCTACACTACCTACGGTATTCTATATTACCATATTCTTAGACGAGCTCGGCACTGTTCGTTTACCTTGGAGAGGGTGAACTGCATTTGTATGGCTTATAGGGCAGGCTGATGTCCTGTTCTCGTCGGAGAGCGTACATGGAGAGTCGGCTAGCGTACTTTTATCGTATGTATTTAGAGTGAGGATTGACGCACTCCCTTCGTGCGTGTGGTATTCTGGCAGTTCGATGTGTGTCGGCAATGAGACCAGCACGCCGAGATCGCTATGCCCCAGACTGCCAATATCGATGATTCATTTATTGTTAGGAATTCCGAGCCCGTCAACTGCTAAGGTCATTATTCTCGCCAGTGTAGTGTATGTGTTCCTCGGGAAGTGGCCGTGGTCTCCCCCTTTGGATAACGAGATCCGGTGCCGACCTACCGTCAGCTTGGGGGATTTTCTCTAATTAGATATCTCCCACTAGGGCCCGTCCCAGCCGGGACAAGGTCTAAGATCCCGACCGGTCTCCCTATCGGATGGTGTAAGTTCCCTAATGGCATGTGTGGTAGTGCAGTGCGTGAAATAGTGTAAGTGCAGGGCTGCTCAAAAGTAAGATTTCGGGCCATCTGTCTGCGGGCGCCGGCAGCAGTGGCCCTTGTAACACTCCCCTTTCACTTCACTAGTCTCCCTCACCCCTCCTTTCCCCTCGGGCAGAAATGCGGGTAGAGCCTCCTCTCCCCCTCAACCCCTCGGGCTAACTCGACAAAGAGGTTATTCGCTGGTTATTCGCAGAGCGCTGGCTCGGGAAAAGCCAAGTGGATCGCCCAATTCAATAGCCCTCGCTTGGAGGACGGCTGTGCATGTTCACATGGTGGAACGCTCCAGCTTGCGTACCGTAAGGTATGAATATGAGAAGTGGAGGGCTCGTATGACTAATTTAGCGGGTGAGTGAATAATGCAGGTAGGGGCTAAAGAGTGAAATTAAATGATTCGTGTTTCCTGGCGTGCACACTTCAATGGTCTGTAGTTCCTTAAGTGTAGTGCATTTTAGAGCCGATCGATGTTCCTCCTCTGTTAGAACATGATATGCAGCGCCGAATCTCCATATCGATAAGCAAGGGTTTCTTCTTCACTTATCTTTCCTCAATGAGCACCGCCCCAGTCGGGACAAATTCTAAACTCTCGAATGGTCTCCTGCTATGTGTATGGTGTAATGAATGTAAGTGTGTTTGTGTTTGCGTAAGTAGAAAACACGAATCGCGCACGGTCCGTGGTTTGTTTGTTAAGGGATTGCTCCGGCATTCACTTGGTATTTAACAGAATACTGCCAATGACAGCACGAGGATTCTCCTACGGACAGATGTTACATTCAGCTTAGTATATTTCAATACATGTACGTTGTACGATTCTTTGTGTTTGGTAAGGTTGGGCCCCGGCAGAGACAGCGTTGCCGCGCTTTACTCCCCTTGCCACGTGCGCGCTGCATGATCTTTGGCGGGCAATCTGCACTTCGATTAAAATGCAAGGCGAATTGACGTTTGGTCAACTGGGACGTAGTTATCGAATCGAGAGCATCAACATAGAAAATTAAGCGATTTGTGCAGTCGGAAGATACTAATTTCAGCTCTTTACTCGATATTTTACTTGTCCGATACCTATACTCTCAGAATACTTTCAAATTTGGGGTGAAACATTTATCATAAACGCATGGCAAAAGTGCTATGCTGGTATTAAGGGAACAAGCTGACGATTTAATCGCTGCATATATTTATTTCGAGTTGCTTAACGTGCCTGGAAAGCTGCTGGTATTACATCTCACTAGAAAACCACTGTCGGCGTCATCACGTGTCCTCCAAATGGCAAGCACAAGGAACTTTGGTAAAACGTGTAGCTAATGTGTAAGGTCCACCGTCGTCGGGGCCGGAATCCTGGGTCATCTTGGTTATAATCCGATTTACATAAAGTGACACTTCAAGATCACTTGAAGTCACTAGGCCACTTGGAAGGAAGAGGGGATATTGCCATCGAATCGGAACTCGAATACCAAAAATCTCGAAACCATAACGAAGCTCTCGAAGTTCTCGATTGGATGACAGTGTCCCTCTCTCCGCCCAGGTCACGACCTTCAAGCGCCACTATGTTTAAATCAGAGTACAGAGTCATTGCAGTTGTAGTAGTTTCTGCCCTGGACCATCTCAGCCCCGGGTCGAGGGGGGTGGGGTGGGGTGGGGTGGGGTGGAAGGCTCACTCCTGCACGGGCATCCGCTTGAGCTGCTCCTGCGCCGCGGGCGACCACTCCCAGTCGAGGAGGCGCAGGCGCAGGTGCTCGTCGTCGTCCAGCAGCGCGTCCTCCGACGTGATGCCCGAGTACAGGCACACCACGCGCACGCCCGACCGCTCCGCGTGGAACGGCGCCTGTCCAACACACCAATACACACACACTGCCCGATTTGATTGATTGATTGTTAGTGGTGGCACTGCGCGATTTCATTGATTGATTGTTAGTGATACCGGGCACGTCAAGTTTTGAGGTCATTACTCCCGGAAGCGTAGTGCATGCTTTTTCATCGGGAGGTGGCGGTTATCTTCCCCCACTGGAAGGCGAAATCCGGCGCCAACCTACCGCCCACTAGCCGGGTTTTTCCAACCAGGTATCTCCAACCAGCGGGTCACCGCCCCAGCCGGGGCAAGTTCTAACTCCCCGATCGGTCTCCCGGCATCTGTGGTAGTGTAGTGCATCTTAGTGTAAGTGTGTGTTTGGCGGGGTGAGAATAGGACAAGGAAGAGGAAGGAAAGATCGCGTGCGGACCGCAGTCCGTTTATTAGGGTACTGCTCTGGCATCCGCGTGGTGTAGATCGGAGACATCACGGAAAACTACCAATCAGAGCAGCCGGCCGCTAGAATTCTCCTCCAGACCGCGACTGAATTCGACCCAGCTGAAAAGATGATCTTGCCGCTGTCGGGACTCTCGGCCTCCCGGTCCTCCCGGTCAGAGGCACTGCAGTGACATCAGTTGTACTGAGCCACCACTCCCGGTACTGTGCGATTTGAATGTGAGGCGGCGGTCTCAGTGCAGGTGATTTTGGCCGCAGTTTTGGTCGGCCGACGTCGGTGGGCAGTGGTTGTGTGTGAAGGCGCTCGGGGTTTCGCGATTGCGCTGACGAGTGGCAACCTTATGCTACGGTCCACACAAACAAACAAGCCTGAAATGGTCATTGAGAACCCGAACGACCCCTTCTGAAGACGTCCGAAAACATCGGTTGTCACCCGAAGATGTTTCGTTTGGTTCTGTCGGTTCCCAGGTCGAGTCGAGGCTTTTTGCAGTACAAAGATCTGCAAACGTTTCAGAAAATGAGCTGAGGAATTATGGAAATATTTCGGCGATTTCGCGTGTTTAGTACATTTTGGATGAAATAAGTCTGAGGGTTCGCTCCCAGTCGTTCGGTATTCAACGACCTATATTTCGGGTGGACTGTGACCGTAGCCTAAGACCAGCTTCTCATTCAGCTACTCGTTGGCGCCACCGAAAAGCGCGGGGCGCCTTGACACATAGCCATTGCCTAGCGCCACTGAGCTTGGGAAAGGGAAGATTTGTGAGTCATACCGTGCGGGCCCAGGTGACTGCAATCCAATCAAGGTGTAAAAAGCTAAACACATTCGCACTTACGAGTGGCCTAGTGTGATTTATAAGTAGAGACAGGATTTTTATGTAATTACATATTGTTTCTCTATTTGCTTATTACTCTCCAAATTTTAATCTTGGCGAATTGTCGCCGTCCTAACACAATATCGAACTTTTTCGTTACATATTTTTACATATTTGGTACTATATTACATATTTTACATATTTACCTATTTTCTCAATCTATTTTGTTATTATCTCAATTTTCTTTAATTTTCTTACACATTTTTGTGAAAAGAAATATTTTTAAAAAATCAGCAATTTTTCCTATATTATTACTGCGTGCTACAGCGTATTCTACTCACGGTACGCTACGTGTAGACGTGGTCGAATATTCTCACAGTCCGGCTCCCCTGCTTCAGTTATCTCAGTGGTGGTTAGTGCGCGTCAGTGACATCATTTTTACCTTTTGGTATGAGAAGTAACGTTGGCGCTGCGTTTGGCGACCTTTAGACTTAATTTCCAAGAAACTTTGGCGATCGCCGTCGTGTAACATTTCGATGACAATATTCCAAGCTGCAGTGATGGTTTGCTGCTCGTAGATATCGCCAGATTATTAGGAGGCCTCTATGACGTCTAGTCTGGCTGCTAAACTACATTCTTGGATAACAATTTGTGAATCCCAGCACTATCACCATTCAAACTAGCCAAAAACCCCAATTACCAAACACGAATCAGAAACAAATATCCATATCACATATTCCTAAAAAAATTTGCAGATTTAGATCCGGACTGAGGACCCGAAAAGGGATTTCCTCCCCCTTGTAATAGTATGTAAGATTATATTTAAGGTTAGCATGTAAGTCTGTAAATACATATGTATATTTATTTTTACTGATCTATGTAAATTCTTCAAAAATTAATAAATTAAAAAAAAACAATTTGTGAAGGCTTTTCTACCAATGGGAAAGTTGTACGGTGCAAAGTGTGTATCAACTTGTGCTTTACAAATGAATTTTAAAACTTTTGCATTGTTTTCGGATTTTTTTTATAAAAGTAAGTTCATATTATCTAAATGTTTTATAACTAGAGTATTTTAATATTATTTAATTACATCCGATTTTACATATTTATTACATGTTCTTACTGTTTTCATTACATATTTATGTACATATTTTGACGTTTCGTATTACATATTTTTCCGGTCTCTATTTATAACTGTATCCTGTCGGGGGAGATGTGGAATATCTGCTGATGATGGGTGCGTTCCTCTAACAGCCACTGAAACCCCACTTGCGCCGTTCGTGTGAATACCTCCATTTACACCAATGCTTTACCAGCAGACGCGTCACTCGGAACGAGCTGGTTACGGCGTGTGAAGACATCGTAGGGGTGCTGCTAAAATCAGGTGTTTGGTGCAAGGCAGTGCGAGTCCCCAAATATTTCCAAATTTAATAAAACTTCACATATTCGAAATCTTAATTAAAACGCATGTCAAATACATTTTAAAATGTCTTTGTTATTTGTTGTTTTTAAAATGTTTTATATTGTGTGAATTCTGTTGCCTAATGTCGGGAATGTGGACCCTGTTACATTGACCTGCCGGGCCACTGGCTGCATTGTTGGGCATTTACCAATTTGGCTCCATATGACTGCAAAAGGTCTCTTTATTCAACGAATATTTACAATCTATTTCGTAGGAGAAATAATCAGTAATTACTGAGAAAATATATTTACAATACAAAATTAAATATAAGTAAGAATGTCATCCATTGAAATTTTGCCTTGGTATTCTTTACAAAACTATACAACAACGCAAAATCACTAGAACATTATTACAACAATATTAGAACATTAATGTAGAGGATTATGAAGAGAACATAATTGAGAATATATAAACAACATTAGAAGAAAATAAGATAACCTGTTTGTATGACTATTGCTTATCAGAACGGGGGAAGAGATGAAGAGACGAAATTCTATTGAGATGAGAAAGTTCTTGGCTATTATCAAGGAGGTTTAGAGCTAGATGTCTGGGCTGCACTTCCAGGCTTTGGTGATATTTTCAACTTGTTTCTAGAATCTTTTCTTGAGCTGTTGATATATTGAGGTCTCGGTGTAGTGCAGCATTTATTATGAACCAGGTGCCGATAAAGTGATTTTAAAGAGTTTTAATTTATAAGATCTACAGATTAGTTCTGCTAGCAGTGCCCTAATGCTACAAACTATTTTTTCATCCTTAATTTTCCACCGAGTCGGTCATTTTATCCGTTACCAACGGAGCGGAATAGTCGTATTTTGACAGGATTTCTTTACGATGTCATAAGCATTACATGACATCGGCTTTTATTTTCCGCCCTCGACCCCCCCCCCCCCCTCCGAGTCTGAACCGCAAACTCTGGTTACGGAGCCGGAGTGATAACCCAGCCAAACGAAGGAGTCAATCCACGTATGTTTACTATGCGATTTTCTTCAGAGACGTACGTATTGAATCATCGGTATCCAATGATGTTTGACTAAAGACCATAGATCAGTGTGGTCAGAGAAGTGGGCTGTGTGTGAAGAATGAGTAAAGAGGAGGAACGTTTTTTGGAATAAATTCATATTCTTTAAAAGGTATCCAATATTGACGTGGTTCCCTTATTTCACACCGCCCTATGCCGTATTTGAACTAAAGAATGTTGTGCAATACTTAGTATACGCTCAAATATTGAAGAGAAATGTAGCAGTTACTAATTTTATTACGATGTTCTTACGCGTTTCTCCGACTTTTCTTTAAATCATTAACCTCGTATGTTAACTGCGTAGATAGCATGTAAACTATTCCAATCACTTCTATATTTTCCAAGAAATCAAATTTTTAGTGTAAGTAAGGCTTGATTTACTGAGTTTAGAAATTATGCCTATATACACAACTAAGGTGATAACATCTTAGATGCTGCTGACCACGACAAAATCAACTACTTTGACGCAGTTTGGGTCTGGTTACTAGAATGAATCATGTGAATGAAACACTATCCTTCGGAGATTGCACTTTCAATTCCCTCGATCCATGTTCGAGGACAGTACTTACGTAACATAACTGGATCTCTAGTTACTATGATATTGATATCTAAAAGAAGGAAACAAGACTTCAGTTACTCTCACGTTAGTCCAAACACCTTCCTAGCGTAAAAATTGGAAATTCTAGATATTGCTTAAAACACTTATATTCTCTGGAAAGCAAGAACATAATTTGGCAAAACGGACGAATAATGTTAATAGCATATACTACAATTAAAGAACATTGGTCTGATTCTATTTATTGTACATGTTACCTTAAAATATATAACATATTGTGTTTAGTAGTTGATGTACCATGCGTTGTCCCTCTGCGGTGTGCCTCTCACCATCTTGACATGTTACTGCCATCATCATTACCATAGACAATTGTAAACATGTTTTCTTCCATACTCCCGCCAAACGTCCAGTAACAATTTTAATCTGAAAACTGTAAACCTAATTGCGCTATTGGAATTAATTAGAATGTATGTAGTGGGAAATTTTATGAGTTTTCAGAAACGTCTCATTTGGGTAATTTTACTCGCATTTCTCGAGATATTGACGAAAAACGGTAAGAGTTCGCAGTTAAATTTTACTCTAAGGGGGTAGGAATATTTTTTACGAATTTCATATAGACAGTAAATTTTATTTGAAGATCGTGTGTACAAAACTTTATTAAGATCCAAATAAAAATTTAGACTTTTTTGAAAAAACTAACAATCACACAAACAAACAAAAAACTAATCCTTTTTTGTAAAATGTGAAAACGTAGTCTGTTATGCCTGACAAAACACTCTACTTTCCAGAGTAATCAGCATTAAAATCTGTTCAGCTGTTTCAGAGACTACCACGGGGAGACAGACTGACTAAAATTGTGACAACTGACTTATACACTTTTTTTCAGATCACAGGTTCCATTTTCCATCTTATCTGGATCCGGCAATGAGAGTTTTTCTGTCCAAAATTTGCCGTTTTCGGGCACATGATTACTTCTCACAAAATAAGAGCGAGAAAGTAAAAATAACATAAAAGTATATAGCATTATTTTTAAACCTTTCGTGCCATATCGTTTATTTTTAATCTTGGTGAAACTCCAAAGGTGTACTTCCAACGATTTCACACCTTGCATTAGTTTGTGAGCAGTGGTTCAATTTCAGCACTTCGAAAAAACGAGTTCTATAAAACTGAAATTTTATACAGCCCACCAATTCCCGTCATCATCCTACTGGCTGTAACCTTGTGGTCTTTACGTACAACATATTTAGATTCTGCAGTTTTTATTATTTTTGAAATGTGGTCTTCGACAAAGTATGCGCGAACACGTTATAAATAACGTCGCCTAGTTGGCTTTTTCCGCTCGTAAAATTGTCAGTCTGACCCGCTGATAGACGGTCAGTCAGAGATTGCGTCGAACACCCTCCCAAGCTGCTGTAGACAGCTTCAGCTATTTTAAGCCCCGCCCATAGCGAGCTACTGCGGCTATGCTTCACAGTCAGTGCAGAAAAAACAGCGTCTTCGCGATCTTCGAGCCGGCAACAAGAACTTCTTTATTATAAGTGTCAACTATTGGATTGAAAATGGAGGACTTTTTCGTGAAAAAGAATTGCCAGAACAATGTAATCCAATAGTTTGAACGAACAAAAAAACGATTTGTCCTACTTTGTGCATATTTTTGATAACTGTTTTCTAAAAACATCATTAATTATTGTATTAGCAAAATTGTAATAAAATACCAAGGTGTACAAGATCGAATTTCTTGTTTTCTATCCTGCAAAATTGATTGACGAGTTCTAAATTGGATACTCCAATAGTCATGTTGGGTTACAGGATTGCTTCATTATTATTTATTATTTTTTATTTACTACTTTATTACCAAATTGATGCTTCGTGATTGCTTGTGTGTTTTCATTGCATAAAATGAGAGAGGGTGAAGTTGAATTGGATCATTCCATTCTGGCGAACTGAAGAGGATGAAATCTTCTCTTTAAAATGGAAAGAGTTCACACCGGAATTTAGACTTCAGGCTATTAATGACTGGTGCGGTTTGTTGTAATTATTAACATTACTATGAGTTTAGTAAAGAAATGCTAGAGGTCAGACAGTTTTGATACAAGAATGGTTCTACGAAAAGAAGACAGTTGGCCACTCTCGTCACAATCGCATCAGAGGAATGAAAATAGCAGCTCCCTCTTGACCGCTAATGCGCCAAATGAACTAATCGTTTCGATCTTCTCCGTTTGCTCCTCCAGAGCGCCCTCTCAACCGCGCTGCTTAATTGATATACGACCGCTGCACGCCGCCTGGAGGGTCTTCCAGCGCAAGGCGGACCAGGGCTGTGACGAGGCGGCAGCGTGGCTCGAGTACGGAGGCCTGCCGCCGGATATCAGATTGCCCGCATCACCAGCAACGACCCGCCCCTCTCTGCCCTGCCTCGTCTGCTGCCCCTTCTCGGCCTGCCTCGTCCTGCATCGCCTAGCGCCACCTCGCATCTCCCGGCCTCGCTTCAAGGCGTCTCGCTCCACTCCAACCAACCCCGCTCCCCTCCCCTCCCGGCCTATCCCTTCATTGCCCAGCTCACCTCCGCCTGGATCCGCTCTGCCTCGCCCATCTCCACTCCGCCCAGTTCCTCCTTGCACAGCACCTCCTAAAATATCCCCGCATGGTCCAGCCCCTCGCGCAGAGACTCGCTTCCCTCAGTCACGCCTCAAATACCTCCATCTCGGCAGGCTTCCCTTCACTCCCCATGCTTCGCATAGTCCTACCTCGCCAATTTACGCCTTGCAAAATTTCTTGTACAGAGCATGACTGTGTGTTGCCATCTATTGTCGCGACACTGCCTCACAAAGCTCCGCCATTCCCAGACCGCCTGCGCCCAGCCCCGCCACCCTCCTTCCCTTACCCCTCTCCATCCTTTCCCATTCCGCACTGCCTCGCTCCATCTCGCATCTCCCTCCGCTTCCATCGCCGTCACCTAACGACGCCCTTCTCCTTCGCGACCTACCCATCCCAACCGTTCCATCCTTGTTCCGTTACACCCAACCCTCCGAAGACTTCCCGCTCCAAATCTTCCTCTTTCTGGAGTGACCGAGGGTTTCTGGGGTTCAAGTCCCTGCCAAAGCAAATTTTCGACACTAGTTACGTAGCTAGAATTTAGCCTCTGCCTGGAGGAGAATTCAAACGGATCACTACGTTTGTGTGGTTTCTCCGACAAATTCCAGGCGAATGCCGAACCACTACTTTAAGAAACAGACCACGCGATCTTTCCTTCCTCATTCGTGACTTCTTTCTCCCCTTACACCTCTCTGTCCTTCTCTCTCACTCACGCACATGCGTCACACAGCAATAAACAGACGAGGGACCAGTCGGCAGCTTAGACCTAACCCCGGTTGAGGCAGTGCCCCATCGGTAAAGATACTTCGAGATGATTGATTGAATGATTGATTAGTGATTCATGTTTTTCATCGGGAGGGGGCAGTGATTCTCCCCCACTTGATGGCGAGATCCAGCGCCGACCTACCATCGACTAGCGTGGTTTTCCCCAACCAGCTATCTCCCACCAGCGGAGCACCGCCCCAACCGGGACAAGCTCTAAGCTCCTGACCGGTCTCCCGGAATATGTGGTAGTATAGTGCATGTTAGTGTATGTATGTGTGTGTGTAAGGGTAGAGGATATGACAAGGAAGATGAAGGAAAGATCGCGCGCGTTCCGTCGCCCGTTTGTTAGGTACTGCTCCAGCATTCGCCTAGTGTTTATCGGAGAAACCACGAAAAACTACCGATGAGAGCAACCGGCCGCTAGAATTCTTCAGACAGCGACTGAACTCGACCTGCCTCACAAGCTAATCGCAGTCGAAAATCCAGCCGCCGTCGCGACTCGAACCTAGGACATCCCGGTTAGAGGAACTGCAGTGACATCAGTTGATTCACTGAGCCACCGCTCCCGGTACCTCGAGGAGAGAAATCCCAGCTAGCCGACGTGTAGGTCGGCGCCGAATCTCACGCTAAAGCGTTGGAGGAATACCGCCTTCTCCCACGATATAACAAGCACTGCTAACGATTCTAACTACCACGCAATGTCACGATCGGAAACACTGCTGCTGCTCCCACTCCGCCACTCCACCAACTTCTACGTCGAACAGTTTTCTCTGACTCGCCCGTTCTGCTGCTGCTCCCACTCCGCTCGGCTTCACTTTCTGCCGATCAGAACAGCTTATTTTCCGTCCTCAAAACAATTTCATTGCTTGCCTTCACCCGTTCCAGGCTCATCACACCCAACCTTCGCTCGTTTCATCCCCTTTGTCCTCACAACCCTCGTCCTTCCCGCTACGTCATCCGTAGTCCTGTACCCGCGACTCCGCTCCCTGAACACGAGTATTTTTGACAAACAGCTGAATCATATGGATACATGAAAAATGCGCCTGTTTAATAATGTGGTAATACTTAAGTAGTAATCACGCGAAGGAAGTGAGTCATCATAAGCCATATTGCTTGGCGAAAATACGTTGTACAATTTTTTTTTATGTTAATAGGTGGTACTAAAGGCCGAAACACAGCCATCGGTTTTGAAACACGGGAGGAAAGGTAGTCAAAAAATGCCCCATCAAATTGGCAAATTTTTGCCACGCCAATGTAACCCAACTACCTCAACACCATTATACAGTGCATTCCACACTATATTCATCCATCCCCTGAATCTGTTCGTCAAAAAGTGCTTTCGTTCCCCTCACTACGCTCCCCCCACTCCAACCACGCCCACTCCGCTCCGCTCCGCTTGGCGCGGCCTGCTGTGCTCGTCCGACGGGCCCCTCCCCCGCGCGGCGGCGTCTGGCGCGGAGTTCGATGTCAAGGGCACACATGTGGCCCCGTGACCTCGCAATAATCAACGCACCACCAGCAGCAGAGGCGGCGACGGCGGCGGCGGCGACGGCGGCTCAGCCGAGGGGCGGGGCCCCGCGAGTGCGTCGCTGGGAGATGCAGACGCGATCTCGCGCGGCGAGCGAATGACCTCAGAGCACTGTCAGAGGGGCTCGACGAAATTCGCTTTGGGGAGAACACGACCCTGTACGACCGAATAGTTCACGCATGCTCTAGAGTACAACTGTGGCCGCACTGCGTTTGGAGCGTTCTGGCGAACACGAGGGTTTTTTTTCCTAGGGCTTTTATCCAGCCGGTTGCCCTTTACGTCCCGAAGGGACGCATATTCGACCATACATTAGACAAACACTTGCGGGCTTCTCTGATCTGGGGTCAGCAGAACGCGAGGCCCTCCGCGACAACACAGACACAAAGTCAAGGGACAAACAGTCATGCCCAAGGCGGGACTCGAACCCGCGACCCTTCGGACCGAAGCGCTGAGTCGGTACTCGCTCTTAGCCACCTCGGCCATCCACGTCGGCGAACACGAGGGTTTACTACCGAATATTTCACTCATTGCAGGAACGGACGCACTGCATCCGAAAAATTCTGGCAAACTTGGCCGAAGTTCTGGAGGTTGAACCTTCCAAGCCGGCAGAACGGTATTAAAAGAACCTTAAATAATCGTCCGAACTGAGTCATACAACAAAAACAATTTGTTTCCTTATTTTATGGATGAAAGAGCCCTGGGAAAGAACTAAGATTCATTCTCCGAAACTATGACAGGTGAAATCAGAAGAATGTGTTGGAATAGGTTGCTAATAGTTTTTGTCAAACATGAAATTAACTAAGGCAATAGGAATGTGAAGTTGTTTAACAAATATCTCTCTCGTCATATTAAACGTATTTCAGCTCTCAACGAAAAATTGTAATCCTTCTGACTTAATTACTCTCGTCTGTAGGGTAGTTATTTGAAGAACTATGCCTGATGCAGTCGATTGCAGTGAGACCACTGCCGTTAGACAAAATCATTCTGCCTTTCGAGTCCGAATATTTTGTTTCTCTGACGAACATGGATA